>JXTB01000234.1:99337-158179 GCA_002914805.1 Parasponia andersonii | reverse complement strand
TCTAAAATCCTAAGGTCGCATAAGGGTTAAGTTCGACCTCCTCCGTGATGGTTATGTGCGACCTCTTCCACAGGTTATATGCAACCTTCTCCGTGTAGTCTCTTTTGCATAAGTATGTGCGACCTTCTCTGTATAGGTGGTGGGCGACCTCTTCCAAAGGAAAAAGGGAAACAAGTATATGCTATGTCAAATAGGAAACCTATAAGGAAAGGGAAACAGAAGTCTCCTATTTATGATCAACCAGTTACCCATTTTTGAGTGGTTATCCAATTATATTGTTACTTAATTTATATTACCCAATTGTATAGTTACCCGTTTACACAATTAGGATCATAGAGACATAGGGTTACCTTTACCTATATAAAGGGGACTCAATGTTCTGAAGAGGGATCGAGTTTTGAGGATTCCAATTGCTTTTCAGTTTTCTAATTTCCAAACGAGACATTGTAATCTTGAGTGCTTGTAATTCTCCATAAAATAGTGGAAAAACAGTGGACGTAGACTCATCTTTTTCGGGGCTGAACCACTATAAAATCCTCTCTCTTTATTTGCTTTGATTATTAACTCAATTCGCACAAGCCACATCTCTTAATTTTTTCTAAATTTATTGTTGATAAAACCTCCATCAACACTAGGATTTATTCTCACATTCAACATGATTCCCAATATCCATCTCCTTTTGGTCATAAAAAGTGGAAAATTATATGGGTTACTAAAACCCTTGCCTTTGTCAGCGGCGTCTTTGATTTGAAGTAAAATGATACAATTTTTACTAAATTTGAGGCAAAATATGTCAAAATGAATTATATTGGGGTAAAATATTACACTTGATAAAGTTAGGGAGAAATGGGGTAATTTGTCCAATTACAATTAACATCTACCGTATATGCTTTGTTGCCTAAAATAGTAGAATATTTCTTAAATATGTTATTATTGTTGATTTAACCTTTGTCCTTTTTTTCGTTTCTTTGTCCTTTAGAGGAACAATGGTTTTTCTGACTTCTTAGTTTTGCATGTTATAAGGTGACATGGGGCATCATTTTAAACAAAAAAAATGTAGTTGCGGTTGCGAAGGAGAAGGATTTTTCTTTTTCCTTTTATTCTTGAGGTTAAGCTTAGCTAATATCACAAGTAAAATAAAAGTGTATATATAAGGTTCTTTTAAAAATAGACCCTTATATATTTTGTCTGGAAATTAAAAGTAATAAAATTGGAGAAATTGTGAAATCTAGACTATTTTCAAAAACGATGTCTAGTTTTTGGCCTATTTTGTTTTTTTGTTTTTTTTTTTTCAATTTCTTTGCGAAAAATAGATCTTAATAAGCATGTTAAGCATGATATGGCATGATCAAATTATAACTCAAAAGTTTTATTTTACAATGAGTTTTTAAAAATAAGTCATTTATTAAAAATTACTTACATCTCGTGCCAGTTATCAGTCCATTTGTCAAATTATTTTACTGTGAATGGTACTGGGAAAGAATAGAATGCATATCCTTTTTTACACTTTGTTTTAATAAATATCTATTTTTTTGTTATAATAAAATCACTTAATATATATTTTTTATACTTGGTATATTATTTATATATCAACTTTAATTTATATATTGGGTACATTGTAGTTTATGCTTGGTATGTAAATTCCTAAATTTTTGTAAGGGTAATTAAGTAATAAATATCTATTTTTTTGTTATAATAAAATGACTTAATATATATTTTTTATACTTGGTATATTATTTATATATCAACTTTAATTTATATATTGGGTACATTGTAATTTATGCTTAGTATGTAAATTCCTAAATTTTTGTAAGGGTAATTAAGTAATTTTGCTTCGAGGACAATTTTGTAATTTTATATTTTTGAATTAATAAAATAAAAATTGGAAATAAATTTGGTGTTGAATCTAAACAAGATAAAGTCTAGATACTTTTGAGGCCAAAGTGAAAAAGAAATTTCAAATTGAGGACAAAAGTGTAATTAAGGAGGGACTAAAATAAAAGAATCTTTTAAAATTGTGGCCAAAGTGGAATTTCATAAACTTATATTTTCGGTCGAATCAGATTGTGCCACGTGTCCTACTACAACAGTTTTGAAAAATTGCATAAAAATCTTCCATTTCTTCTTCTTCTCCACGAAGGTCCTCCTGAAGCCACCCACGGAAACTGTTCATCCGAGCCTCCACCGTCCGCCGCCATGCCAGATGCGCCCATCCGCCGTGATCGGGAGACGCCGACGAACCAGTGTCAGGTGCTGCTGCCGTGAACCGCCACCTGTCGCCGGAGAAATCGTGGCCAGAATATTTTGCCACCGGAACGGTTTTTCGCCCGCCGTGTTGTCGTCCGACGTCCGATCACCGTGTCACTGCCACCATTGGATTCGTTTCGACTCTAGCTTTGATTTTCGACCACTCTCGGCCTCCAACTCGGCTCCGGCAAAAAGTTGGCTACTGTAGCAATATTTTAATATTTAAAATTTGTGGTATTTTCGTAATTATTCCGGAATTGAGTTATTTTTCATAAGAGAATTATACCACGTGATAGAGGAGTTTGAAACATGAAATCTCATGATATTTAAGTATTAAAACGATAACCGGAAGGTAGTTAATTATCGGGATGAAATTGTGGTATTTTTCTAAATATTTTCAAAAATGTGGTATTTTTATAATTTTCGGATTTTGAGCCCATTTAGAGTTCGGGACCTCGAAATGACTTCGAATTTGGACTCAGTGAGGTCGGGACATGAAGTTTGATATAAAATATCACTATTTTCCTAAGTGGCACGAAAATCGAGAAATAACTTATGAATTGCACCGTTTTGCGTGCCACGGGCCGGTTCCTTACCGAGACCCGTTTTCGACGAACTTTATATCTAAACCAACGTTTTTGGGTGTTCTGAATTCAGTGGTGACCTCTGTTTCTCAATCCGAGACTCCATTTGAAAAGTCAACTTTTCAAGTGAACGTGACGAGACTCGAAAACAACTGTCCAAACAACCCAGTGATCAATTGAGGATATTTCTTGCATCGTTAGCTCAGCATAATCACTATTTCAAGGTAGGGGATTCAATTTCCTTGTTTTCTATTATTTTCATTTAAATTGGAATTTATCTTGAAAAATGAAATTTTGTGATTTTATTAAATTGAATTATTTGAATAGTTATTTTGATGAACTATGAATTTGTGAAACACTGTAAACTGCTCTAGATATTTTTAAATATAGTTTTGTATAAGTTTTTATACTTGGAATTTTGGTAAAGCCATGGAAACTGTACTTTGGATTTTAAAGTACAAAATGGATTTTAATTAAAAATCAGGGCATGTCTAGAATGTTAAACTACTGCATGGTGGTTTGAGACTCTATATATATTGCACATTTCATACGATCATGCATGAGAGTCGTCTTAGGCATCACGGTATCGTAGTAGGCGGACTAGTACACCCGCCTTCGGTGAGAGCTCGTAAACTTGCGCGGGGTTTGTTTTCTGACTATCTCCATTCGGTAGGCGTAGGTATTCGGTGCCCCTCCAGTTCAGTAGGATTTGACATATGGGTGTCTTTCCGGTTTTTCAGAGATAGATGTCAGGCAGAGAGCACTCAATACATGTAGTATAAGTTGCTTTAGTTGTGATGAGAGGATGAGGACTCATGTGATGTGTTGATTTATGTGATGTGCATTATACTTATTTAAATTAAGACTTTTATATGTTTTGACCTGGATATCTGGTTTGATTTTAGCATAGTTTTCTATAACTGGTTTAAATACTTGATATTTATAGAAATGCTTTCCGGTATTATTAACCATGCAGATGTGCACTATGCTTGTTTTATTATGGTTTTCTATCCGTTTTAACCTGGATATATATATATCTGATTTTTATTTGAGCATGATTTTCTGTAAAGATTTTCTATATATGTCTCAAATGCACCATATTTATTAAGATGTTTTCCAGAACTACTAACCATGCAGTTGTATTGAGAATTATTAAAAAGAGTTTTCCCAAAAGGGTAATTGAGTTTTCTACTAAGCATTCACGTGCTCACCCCCCTACTTCCTTCCTCTTTCAGGTGTCAAACTATTCTGTGACAGATATTTGTGTGGCTTGGCAAGCATGTTTGGTGTATGCTTGCAGTTCCAATCCTCTTCATTGGTTGGTTCATACTCTGTATCGTTCTCTTTTTCTAAGTCAAATTTATTGTAGCCATTCGTAATATTTTTACTGAGTGGATGTATGAGGATGATTTCAATATTTAATCGAGTACTTAGACATAGAAATGATTTATAAAAATTATTTTAATTATAGGCCTATGGTTTTAAATTAGACACTTTCATTAAACTTAATGATTTAAATAAAAAGTTTCTAAAATTTATTATTTATCATGTCTATAAATTTAAAATTAAAAATACCTTGGAAATTTAAATTAGTAGATGGTGTTGTAATTTATCGAGTTGGTCCAATATTAAAATTTACTTACTCTTGAGGACTAAAATTTAAATTTTAAGTACTCGACTTTTTCTGAAAATTTTGGGAATTTCTGTTTATCACTGTTTTCACTTAAATTTACTAAAAGTCATGCCCTTAGATTTTCGGTCGTGACATGGTACATACAATGATATGTCAATCATTTTGCTATAGTACTTATAAATGGACATTTACTTAAAATGATCCAAAATTTGGTCATTTTTTTTTATAAGACTCGAGAATTGGTAATAAGGGATATTTTTATAAGAAAAAATAATTTTATTGGTCCCTAAATTATGAGAAAAATCTCACTTTAGTCTTTAAACTTTAAATTGCGTCACTTTAGTTCTTAAACTATAAAAAAAGTTTCATTTTAGTACCTGTCATATATTTTATTTTATTCTTAATAGAATAAGTATATGAGACACATTTGTTATTCTTTTGTACTTATTTCATATCCAGAAGTATAATCCAACACTATAAATAGATTAGAACATGAATTGTAATAGTTTAAAAATGGCTGGTTGAACAAAAATTAGTTGTGCATTAAACAATATTTTGTTGAAATCACTAATATAGAATGAGAAATGCAACTCATGTATTTGTTCTGATAAGAATCTGTAACATCCCCCGATCCCACACACGTATACGTAAGGGTATTTGTATAAATATTTAGTGAGATCGGGAGACACTACTCGACTTAGAACTGATAAAATCGGAGAAAATTAAAACTTTTTAGAAGAAAAAAGGAAATTTCCACTCATAATTATACATACTCTAATGTATACATATATACACCCTCGGTAAGTGGGCCTCTCATGAAAGTTACATAATGTACACACACAAAATAGGTACAAAATTGTCTATCAGAAAACCACAGCATCAAAATGCTCATATACACAAGCCGCGGTCAGAAAGTCAGCGCTTCTCCTCTAACTCACATATCATCCGTACCTTCTGCGATGTAAGAATATTAATAAGTATAAAACTCATTAAGTAACGTATGCAGATACATAGTACATATAACATGAAACAAATGGTCATATGGTTGGGATCCCTGTGTATATTGTATTGCCTGACAAGACCGTGAATTGCATACTGAGCCATTCAGAAAACGTATAACATATCATGAGCTATATGGAGGTCTCGAGCCCCAGAAAATCCCCTCTGTGTATATCAGAGGTCCACCCCATACCGCTGTCAAAGTGTTCCCGTAGGAACCATAATATCCCCGAGAGGACCAAAGTGTTCCCGAAGGAACCATATCATATATTTGGGCGCTGGCCCGCCACACCCTATTCATCAATACTTGTCAGACAATATAAATACACTACGTATTCATGTCTCATGCAAAACTGAATGGCAGTTATGTATGTACACATATCCACAGATTCTATATCCACAAATTCACAGAATAAAGAATTTCTTACGTTGCAGGTGTGACGTTACTTACCTTATGTCCGACAGAAAAGATAGTGAAAAGGGTCAGTATCCTCAGTGATAAGGTGTGTGGAAGACCTGATATCAATTTTATTACTAGAATGATTACTATAATGTAAAATGCTTAAAGAAAGCAACCACAAGCATAAATCACAACTTTCACAAAATCAGGAAATCTAATCACAAAATGAACCGAAATGGCACATACTTTCATAAAAACTAGTCAATTTGCTTCTAAATAGTACCATTTGGTTTTAAAAATATTTGGACAGTACCTCTCCTATTTTTAGGACATTCCCACATGATTAAAATCATGGTTTAAGATCTGTAATAACAATTCACAAGCCAATTCCCACATATACACCTCAAAGAGGATCATTTATAACAACCTAGGTGCACTTGAATTCTTTTCGGTTTAAACAAAGTTTAAAACCACTTTTACACTTGTATATCATCATAACCAGCCAGTAAATAGGTGTAATCTACATAAAAGGATCAATGTCTTACACATTCCAAGTAATGAAATCAAATTACAAGTGTAGACAACTTATTCCAACAATGAAAACACTTGAATCCACAAATAGCAAACTTTGGGGCTTTAAATCTAACTTTAATCTTCCACTTAAATTCTATGTTTCCAACCATATATAAGGTTTTCTAGGACCTTTAATCATCAAATAAAAGCTTTGATTTAAGGGCTAATGCAATAGAAATAAATTACCAATTCCAAATTCCATAAAAACCTCACCTTGACTAGTTTGAACCTTTATTGAATCTCTTGCCTTCTTCTTCCACAAAACTGATTTCTATGGCTTAGAAATTGATCTTAGAACTTAAGAGGACCTAGAGGAATCATTATTTAAGTGGTATCAAGTAGAGAATTGAAATAATAAAACAAAACCTAGGAAGGAGAATTAGTAGAATTACCTTGACTAGTTTGGATCTATCTTACTTTCTTGAGCTCCAAATTGAGTTCTACTACTTGGAAACTCTTGGAAATAGTTAATAGGAGCTGAGAGAAGTCTAAAAATGAGTGGGAGAATTTCAGGTCGTGGCTGGAGAGAAAGGAGAAGAAAGTGACTAGATTTGGTCCAAAAGTGATACTTAATAACTAAGAAATGGCATAACTTAAGTTCTAAGGGGTATTTTGGGAATTTTGCACCTTACTTTCCATGTGTCCAGCTCTAAAACATCCTTAGCATACTCACCACGTTGCTGGTCCATTCTATACACCCAAGTGTAGACCAAAATGGTGAAATCTAGCTTAAGAGGTGAAAACTAGTCATACTTTGACCTATAATTCCATATGGCCAATCTTATTGTAATCTAGTGAAACCTAGCCCCATAACCAATCATTAAACATAAAAATAAATCAATTAGACTCTAATTAATAATGCAAACAAAGTATCAATGTCTAATTATTAGAGTGCACAAAGATGACATTACGCGATTAAGCTTAATCTAAGCTAGCTTAGTGTAATTAAACACAGTTCAATATAGTAACTGCCACCTCGCGCTTACCTGAAACCAACATTTTAGAAAATGCTAGAAATGGTTTCTATACATTAAATAAAAGCTATTTGAAGTTTTAAACACACAGTCAATTTGACTCCGAAAAGCGTGAAAAATACATTTTACCAAAAAACTACTATTTGACCAAGTTATCAACAGATATGATTTTAATGCATGTTCGTATAGTATTACTATTCATAAATATATTCTTTGTCCCTTTCACACACCAAGCTCTCTCTCTCTAAGGGTACTGAGCCTTTACACTGCATGGGAGCCCTTCCATAAATATTAGTACAATAATACAGATCATTTAACAATCAGAATGAAAAATTTACCATGAAATTGATACTAGTTGCTTGATATGTTTATTATGCAATATGAATATGTTTATTATTGGCTTATTATGTATGTGAGAATCTTGGGCATCACAGAATCAAATAAAATGTATAGCAAAAAATATTAAAATGAGGTATTTTTAATAGTTTAAGGACCAATACAATGCAATTTGAAATTTAAGGATCATAGTGAAGTTTTATCCTTGGTTCAATGACTAATAGAGTCATTTATCTTTTTTATAAATAGCAGTTTTTAGAGTAAATATTTGTGATTTAACAGTTGATTTAACCTTTTTAGTAACATGACAATTTTATCCCAAAAATAACATTGATTAAAACTCAGCCAAAAGAGTAAAAAAATGACGCAAACAAAAGAGTAAAAGGAGATTTAACATCTAAATACTATTAACAAACTTAAAACTAAAAAACATCTGCCAAAATAAAAAATTGCCAAGCACTAAAATGACTCTCAATTATAATTAAAAAAAAAAAGACTCCCAATTACCTAATTTCCTTTGGTATAACATAATTCATAAAAATAAAATACAATTTCCTTTTCCATGAATGAAACAGTATTCCTCTCAACTAGGGCGGTAGACGAGAGAAAATATTATTCAAGGGAAGAGAAGAAACAAATTAATGCAAAACTAGAAGATAAACCTAATTATAAACATAGAATCACTTCAATCTATTGAAAGGAAGTCATACATAAAAACATCCATTTCAAGCAAATGAGATCGAGGAATGAGAGACAGAAACTTTCCAGAATCTATTTTTATATAGTGAGTGATTTGTTCCCAATAGAACTAAATTTATCGACAAAACATTTTGTACTTCTCTACGTATAATATGAGGGAGAAAAGAAGCTAAATTCCTTGGTCATCCTAGTCCGATGAGCTTTTAAACGTACGCCATGTAACATTCAAAGACTCAGACTACTTGATTAAACTGACCACAAAGTGCGAAGTCATTCTCCAACCAAAGAGCATGAGCATCTCAACCAAACCTCCAAGCATATAATCAATTAATTAACAATGATTATTGCTGCCCAAAGTTCAGCTTCAAAAGCATAAAATTCTCCAAGAAAATAACTAAAATATCCCTTTAAGAATTTTCTATGTGAATTAAAAGGAGTTTAAGTACAGAACCACGTACACAAATATATTACGTACCATACTCGGGCTGTCTTAATTTCCTTATCCAAATTCCTGTATTATTGAATATGGGATATTTTATTAATTAATTAATTAAGTGCATGCATGCATCAATCTTGACAGGAAATCTGGAAAAATTACTATCACTAGCACTAATCAACGACGAACAAGACCATGCACCTCCTACCGTAAGCAATAGCACGCATGCTCCATTTTAGTCCTTCCAATATGTACATATTATATTATATGGATACTAATTTAGTAAGTTTTTTTTAATCCATACGTAAATATCGTTTTATCTAATTTAAATTTATCATGCATATTTTTTTATATTAAAAAGTAAAAAAAAAAATATCATTAATAATACACGTCTTTTCATATATATCATTATAATTATTAGGTCAATATTAAATGATGATCTAACAGCTAAAAAAAGATACCTATATACATAAGTAAAAAAAAAAATATCTACCGAATTGATAATATATATATATATATATATATGTCCATATATATGTTCCAATTGTTTTTTGATTTAACAATAGTAAAACACGAAAGCCATGTGATTAATTTTAATATATACATGCACGAGAACGCAAAATTATTAAAGCTCGCATTGATCGGATTATATATATATATAATATGGCAATTGATATACATATACGTAGGCACATGTTTTATTTCATGATTTCACCTTACATATAGAGTACAGTTTGAAGAATGTTTTAGTAGCCGCAACGAGGAAAACTTTGTATGCAAGTCACGGCTTGTGTACTCCCCAACAAGCGCCTCCGCGAATTGGTTTATTGCCAATAAGGCATACACATATATATATATATATATATATATATATATATATATATATATATATATCTGTATACATATATATGTATGTATACACCGATTGTACAAGAGCTAAAATGTGTACAAGATTGCAAATCGAGGCCAAATTAAGCCGGAAGCCCTTGAGGGGGAGTAAACAAGCTGTGTCTTGAAGATGTATTAAAACTCATCCCAACGTAGAAAGATTAATGATTTTTTCGAAGGGCCTCTAATTTGATTTAGGGCAATGAGCTAGCTATGAGCTAGACGTTGGAGCCATTTTATAGGCCTTGTTGAGTGCTCTGTGTATTGCCTGTCCGTACTCGGGTGAGCCTTCGGAGGGGAGAGCATTGGGTGATTCGAAATTGATAGCGAGATGACCACATCTCTCCTAATTCTTTATATCCCAGCTGCTTGGAGTTTTTTTTTTTTTTTTCCAACAAAATGGAAAAAACAAAGTACAAGCTTTTTGCAACTCCAAGACTCCAATCATACACGTTTATTATTATTTCAGTCAATACTAAAAGTACTAGTGTTGGTACCTATTTTGTTAATGCCAACATATGTCTTGGAGATATACGGTCAAAACTTATAGCTATGACATGTTGGCCTATAATACTAGAACGGATACGCACTTACATGTGAGAGTAGTGTTCTATTAATCGCCAAGTTTTGAAGACCATTTAGATTATATGATCATATTTTGTTATATTATTGGAAAAAATATGGTGACATAAAATACACATGTTACATTTTTTCCCCACATATTCATTTGCAAAATCAATGGAGATCACAGTGGTATCAAACATTAGATTTGGCATCAATATTTTTGCTGCATGATACTGTGCATATCTACCACATCGTACGCCCTTTTGGTGACCTTTCGTTAATTAATTTCCCCCATAACACAAGAAAAGTTTCGTAGCTACACATTCTGCCGCATCTCACATCTTAGCATCTCTTAACCTTCATTGAGAGTCAGTAGAACCGCACCCAAAAAAAAAAAAAAAACGAAAAGAAAAAAGAAAAACACCAATTTTGAAGGTGATATTATTATTAATTTAGGGCCATTTTAATTTCTCTAGTCTCTATCTTGCCTTTTATTTTAGGACTCATTGATGATTTTATTTTGTTAATCCTAAGGTTATAATACGCTACATGGAATACTTCACCTCTAAGCATACAAATATCAGAACAAGTGAGCTGCCCCTCGAACAAGGACTATATATCATTGTTTATAGAAAATTAATTCTAAACAACATTCATTGGTTGGTCCAAAACATGGCTCCACATTTATACCACACGCCAAAAAACAGATCTCATAAACCTAGGAGCTTAGGAAAGAGAAAATTAAAAAAAAATGAAGAAAATTAGGAACTCAGAGATTTCAATATCGTTCTTCTTAAAATAAGCATGTAGTATATATGTAGAGAATCTTCTGTTTATGCTTGAGAATTAAGCAATGTAAAGCCAATAAAGGCTCACGTAATTAGAGGACATTAGAGGAGTAGGTCATATATATGAGCGAAACAAGTGAATTAGACAGCTTGGATTTTGGGATCTTACAAATAATCATACTACCTTATGTTGAAAATTAAAATATAGTATATTGATCATAACAAAGGACATATGGCGAACTGACACTGTTTTGTGCCGTCTGCCTTACTGCCTTATGATCCTCGAGCACCATTAAGGACAGGTTTCAGTTATTTCCACGAAAAGTAAGAGATGCATGATGTTTTCCATAATAAAAATTATATACTAAAGCATCAAATACTGTTCAGCATGATGAGCCAGATGAAACCGAAAAAAAAAGGTATAATCTTGCTTTGAGTTCTAAAAAATAAGCCCCCCCAAAAAATATATACTAAAGTTTAATGAAATATATATACACATGTTCAATATCCCGTCCTTGGATTCTTGGTGTCCTTGAAATTGGAATAGGAGGTGATACGAGGCATTGCTAAACCGAAGCCAAAAATCTGCAAACAAAATCTCTCTCTCTCGTGTGGTTCGTCTCTTTAAATCCTCAGCAGCAGTAGTAGACTAAATTTGTTTCATAGTTTGTGTTTTTTTATTTTCATCTTTCCAAAGATGCTAATATCAATGACAAAATATTTTAATAATAAAAATATAATTAGATGATGTGACAGTTTCGTTGGGTTGCAGGTAATAAAGTTTAAATAACAACTAATGAGTAGAGTAGAAAAAACTTGGTATAAATATAAGGGTGAACTATAGAACAAAACCAACATTTGAGTATTATGAAATTTAAATTTTAAAATTTAGACTCTGTAAAATATATTTTAAAATTAAAAATTTTTGAAATTAATGTTCTGAACTGATTTTTTGACTAATTTTAATTCAAAACAATAATAATATTCTTCATTAAAACTATATTAGTTCTTATAAATCTACTTAATTTTGAGGATATTATTAATTTTTATTAGTTAAAATTATTCCAAAAAAAAAATTCAATGTATTAATTTTTAAAAATTTTTAATTTTATGATATTATTTTATAGAATCTAAATTTTAAGATTTAAATTATAAAATATTTAAATGTCAGAATATTTTTTTATAATTTACCCTAAATGTTAACAAATAAGACATAACTATATCATTCAAATTATTATTTCAAAATAGTTTATAGTGGCTATAAAAAAGACGATAGTTTATATTATACTATACAAAGATAAGTAGCGTTATTCTTCTTCCTCTTTTCAACATTATTTCTTTCCTCATTTAAGTGTGAGGATTCTGTAAAATGAATAAATTGGAAAGTTGATGGTTTTCCTTTTAGGCTGATGGGATATGATATCAGATTCGGTTCATAAAAAGTACCTGACAAAATCTTGTTGGGAGAGAATAAAGCTTTTTTAGTGTTGTCTTTCAAATTTAAGCTGCAACAGGGGAAAAAAAAATTAAGGAGTAAATGAACCTAGTCATCATTTTGCTTATGAGACATCCGTCACATGAACCTAGACACTTTTCAAAGCTTTTTGTGGTTTTATATACTAACTCATACAGGACTTATTTTATTTTGTTGTCATTTGATGTCCTATTCACTTAATGGTTTTATATACTAACTCATACAGGACTTGTTTCATTTTGTTGTCATTTGATGTCCTATTCACTTAAAAGACGCCAACTCAACACAAAATACAATTCTAATTTAACAATTTTTTTTAAAAGTGAGGCTTAATAAATTATCTTTTCTTTATTATAATTTAACAAATTAATTACTTTTAGAATATAGTTGCTAAAAATTTTTCGAAAAAAAAAAAAGAATATGATCGCTAAAAATACTGAGTCGTTAACTTAAATGGATGAAATAATAAATAAATAACGATCTCTGTTTTTTTTTTTTTTTTAAAAATAGGGTTTAACTAATGACCACCACTTATTATAAATTTTAAAAAAAATAACACAAACACACTCTATTAAGATTTGAACTTCTAACCCCCCTAAACTCACACATACATCCCTCTTAAGTATTGAACTAACTGAGCTAACCTCAATTGACTAATAACTATCCCTGTCTAACTTCGACTAGACTACCCAGATCTAATCCCAAATGTTACGCACCAAAGCATTTAAATTAATGAGTTACATGAAAAGTTTTATTATTTATTATTTTTTATGTTATTTAGAATGCAATACGATGGACCAGTTGTTGTAGCCAATTCAAATGATGGCGCTTTTGTATGGCTCGAGGAAGTTCCTCAGTGGGGTTTTTTTTTTTCCTGTCTTGAGAATTGATATTTTTTTTTCTATGCCATTTTCAATTATCGAATAAATAGCCCCAACAGGATTCTTTCAAAATAATAATAATAAATACATGAATAAATGAAAAATTGTAAAGTAACAAGTCAATTATTATTTTGTATGCCTAATATAGAACTAGACTTTGATACAATTATTCTGCAGAAAAAAAAAAGTGTTAGGTTACGTTTTTTTTTTTTCTCCCAAGTTTAGGTTTAGCTAACGAAGGAAAGCTGGTAATATTAAAATCACTAAACGCTTTTCCTAAGATGTTGAGGAAGACAAAACAAACAAAAAATTATAGGGTTCGCTTAGATTTACTTTCGTTTTTTATTTTTTATTTTTGTTTTTTTAAACAGAAAATTATATATTTTTTTGAAAGTTTGCTTGATAATGTTGTTTTGGTTTTTTTTTTTTAAAAATTATTAACAAAAATTTCAAAAAAAGTAGTAACAAAAAATTTCTAATATCTTTATAATTTTAAACAAGTTTAAAAAACAAAAAACATACAAATATTTATACACAAATACGTACATACACATATATATATATACAAAAATATAAGTTTATATGATTTTTTTTTCTCATTATTTGTACTTTATTATTTTTAGAAACAAGTAGTGAAATAAAGTTTGCCAAACATATGGTTCTTGTTTATAAAAATTAAAAACTAAAACAAAATTTTTATTTCTATTTTCAATTTATTTAAACAAAAAATGAAAGCGAATCCAAATAAATCCATAAAGTTTAAACTATAATTTTTATTTTCCTTTTTCTTTTATTTTTTTTATATGTACATTATATATATATACATATGTATCTGTTCTCAGTTCATTTGTAATCAATATTATGTGTTATATAGTCTTTTTGGAAAAATTCCAAATAGTACGAAGGATTTGATGCTCACAAGGGGATACCAATCAGCATGAATAATCAGTCTTTTTCTCCTGCTTCCATACGGGGGCTCAAAGGGTCATAGTAGTTAATACACTTCAGTGGAGCACCTCTTGGTTGGCCAAAACAAAATAAAGACTACTAAAGCAATGTTATCAAATAATTTAAGCTGCAAATGAGTTAAACAATTAGCAAATGTTATTACACCAACATTCTAATTTTGAGGTCCTGAGTTGCCAAAATAATGATAATAATGATAATAATTAAAAAAAAAAACTAGCATTGAACCTGAACAATTTAGAGAATAACATGTACAGCAGATTGAGTCCAGCATGTTGGATGGATAGCATATTAAAATAATTTGAAAACATGCAGAGGATGAGACCTATCATGGAAAAGTTGTAGACTGGTGTTTTCAGCCCCTGACTAATGATGTATATTGTCTCAATATACCCATGAAATAAATGAGTTTTTTGGCAAGTGAGTGTGTGGCAACAAGGAGAAGATTAAGACGATAACTGGAAAGTTACATAATTTTGAAAGGTTGGATTTGGGTTGGGAGATGCACAACAAAAAAGAGCAACGTGTCAGTAACAAAGTTACAATAAGGATGCATAGTGTGTATCTCCTTGGAGTAGAAAAACTGCGAGAAGCATGGCAACAGTCTAGCCACTCTCCCCCCAAGGCTCCCAGCTTTTGCGTGAACAAAATCTTGAAGCCTTGAGGGAGAGTGATAAGACGGATGCCATAGTAAGATGTACGAAAAATTCATAATAAACAGATAAATAAAGAACCATTGCTGGTTCTCTAGCATTTAAGAGTGAGTGAGCTAGAGACCTTTTGTTAAGGCCACAAGGCCTTGCTGACTCAAGAGTGTAGCTAGATAGACCTATTTATAGTTCCCAAGATCTGGGGTTCTCACGTGTGTGCACGTGAGCATAGAGAAGGGAAGAAGGAATATCCTTGATTCTTGGCATGAGTGGCATAACCACAACCTCTTGTTCCACATTAGGTTCTTTCAACCCAAATGGACAAGAGGAAAGTGGTACTTTGGTGGCCTTTGCATCTCAATCAAACTCACTGAAGAATAAAGCGGCTGAGGCACCTCAAAGAATACCTGCTACAACATTATGTCCACACAAGAAAAGCTCCTAATCTTTATTCTCAACAGATAATTTAGATGCAAGTTGCAATGGATGACGATCTAATGTCATCACTCGACGAGATGCTTGTCGACATGCACACTCGTGGATTTTATCAACCAAGACTCCCACAGCAAATCACCTGATAATTAGCTTACCTGATCGAAATGTTAATGGTTCTCAAGTCAAATGTAATGATTAAGCCTCGAAGACCAATGATGTCACTTGACGAATACTCGCTTAATGCGTGTTTGGAGAGATTTTTTATCAACAAACAGATAATTTAGATGCAAGTTGCAATGGATGACGATCTAATGTCATCACTCGACGAGATGCTTGTCGACATGCACACTCGTGGATTTTATCAACCAAGACTCCCACAGCAAATCACCTGATAATTAGCTTACCTGATCGAAATGTCAATGGTTCTCAAGTCCATGTAAAGATTAAGCATCGAAGACCAATGATGTCACTTGACGAATACTCGCTTAATGCGTGTTTGGAGAGATTTTTTTATCAACAAGGACTCTCAAGGCGTATCACCTGATAATTAGCCTACCTGATCAACATGTTATTGGTTCTCTAATCTGTGTGAAGATTAAGCATGGTAATCTCACACTCCAAGAAGAGACTTTGGCCTTTTGGAGTTTGGAGGAAGACTAGCAGCTTATTGTTTCAGTCCTTGCTATGGGAACAAAAGAACACGGTTATTCAAAAAGCTGAACTAGTTTCTGGTGACCCATTACCGGAAACACAATTGAACATTGAGGAACATGAGAATGGCATTTGAGCTATATGAGCAAGAAACAATCTTCTTTTTCTTTATTAATTTTGCATCGAACCAGAAAGCTATTCCAATGGAACACACAATTTTTTACCATAGAAAAACTGTGCGCCACTCATTAACAACTAAACCCTTCAATGATATATTCCTGCGCTTGACATATCCTGAACTGTTTCATATTAACAATTCTATTTTATTATTTCTTAAAGCATGAACGGTTACATAATAGAGAAACTTAACAAATATTTGTTCATTGGTCTACAGTTCTCATTTTAGTGCTCTTCCTAATATGTAACTACTCTTTAAAAATGTTACATGTTGAGAGGAACATAGCATTTGTAGACTGTAGTTGGTGCCTTGTCTATTACATTGCACTGTCCTGACCTAGAAATTTAAGGAACAAGGTCCGAAATCTACACAGGGAAAAGGTAGCAGGGCCTTGCACATAGTAATTCCAAGCATAACATTTCCTGAGTAGGCCAGTTCAAAAGCAAATAACAAGCTCTCTCATATGCATATCTCTGGATGAGGGTATAAAAAATATGTATAGATGGTTTGAGCCAATTTTACCAGCGTTCTCTAGGCCGACCATCAGGGAGGACAGGAGCAAGGACCTCATCCTGCCTCTTCAAGTTGGATTCTTTACACGAGTTTCTCACTCCAGTACTAATGGAATCACCAGCTTCATCAAAATCTGGGGGTGTTTCATCATCTTCGTCGCTCCAATCATCTTCATCATCGTCTTCATCATCATCATCAAACCCATCATCACTCATGAAATCATTAGCATTAGCCCACCCTTCTCCCTCCTCACCACTTCCATCTTCTGGTTCATCTTCATCAGTCTCTTGTGTCCTGTCTGCATCTCTTTGAGGAGCACCCCTTCTTGGAAATCGAGGAACAGAAACAAGAGAACGAAGCTTCTCCTTTATGATTAACAGACGATCCTTGTCTATCAAGTGAGAATCGCGATATGCTTCCCTGAGGAAAACTGAATCTCTATCTCCTTTCAAGGACACATAAAACATATCCGGGTGCCTAATCAACATTCCCCTCAGCTGCTGAGAAAACCGAAATTCCTCTCGAAAATGAGTAAGGTGATCTACAAGGGTCCTCTTCTCAACAGTGAGGCTGAGAATCTCATGAACAACTGCACAAGCATGTTTTTCTTTCTCCATTGTACCTGGCCTCAACCCTGAGAAATCAGAGTAGGGGGATATAAAAGGCATGTCTCTAAACAGAGCTATCTTCCTCATCTCACCCTTGGACAGTTTAAGACCCTTTGGAAGCTTCACTATGTTGAATTTTGGCGGCCTGTCAATAATCAAATCCTTATCAGCCAGCTCTTTCTCTCGGTTTTCCTCTTCAGCTAGCTCAGCTGCTGAAACAGCAAGCTCCGGATCCCAATGAGTTAACTCTAATGCCGGACCTCGCTCAGTTGCCACAACTCTGAAATATTGAGGGTATCGATGACAAATGGTGTCACGAAATTCTGTAGGAAGCCCAAAATCAGTCTTGAGGTGTGCAATCTTCTCCAACAAAATCCGCTTATCCGCGGACATCATCAACAGCTTCCTCAGCTTCACAACTAACAAATCTTCCATCTCATTCCGAACTTTCAACTCCTCGAAGTAAAGCCTTTCAGCTTCTGGGGTCAGTTTGAATTTCAGTGAAAACACTCCTTCTTCCACAATCTCAAAAATCGCAGGAAACTTCTTCAAAAGCGCAATGAACCGCCGCTTTTTATCAAGACCCAGATCTCTTCTATACCTACCCAAGTCTCTAAGCGACATAACCCTATCAGGTTGGTTCACCAGAATCCTCCTTATCTTCAAAACCAATTTCAGCTTCTTATCCCTCTGTATCACGTTATCAAGAGGAAGCTCCTTCCTCCTCTTCACAACAGCTTTTATTGGTCCAAATGGGACATGGGCTTTACTGGGGTTCCTCAAAAAACCATTTTTCTCTTGTAAAACCAAGATTTTGCCCAAAAATGTCGACTTTTCGGGTTGTATCGATGATGCAGAGGAATGGGATTTCACAGAATCTTTGGGCATTCGAAGAAAAGAAGTCTTGTACGAAACAAAGAAGGGTAGAGAAGAAGATACTGAGGCTTTGGCGGTGGAGAGCAAGAGCTTGGGTTCCATTTTTATGCCACTGAGTATCAAATTACAGAAACGATAAACAAAATATATAAAAATAAAAAGGGAGAGCAGGCAACTCACCTTGTATGAAGGCAACCAATAATTTGGAGACCAAAGGCTGAAGGGGTTTATCCCAGAAAGCCAGAGAACCCCGTTTTAGGGTTTATCCGCAATGACAAGAACCCTTCTCGCAGATTTTTGTTTTTAATTATTATTAGTATTATTATTATTTTCGGGTTAATCGCACGTATGGTCCTGGAGTATCCAATTTGTAGCATGTTCTTAAAATCTCGTAATAATTAAATTTCTAAATTATTTAAATTATAACTTATTTTGTTGTCAAATTTTGACCAAAACCACACATAATGACAATTAAAAATGTATTTAAAATATAATTTAAAAATTTTAAACATAAAAATAAATAATTATAAAATTTTTATTATGAATTTACAAGTGCAAAATCTTATAAATATTTTTCATTCTCTCAAATTTTTTTTATTTAGTTCATTTTTTTTTAAATACTTACATGTGCAATTAATGAGAAATTTAACGTTATAATTTAAATTGTCTAAGACTAAATTACTATAAACTAAAATATTTAGGAGTTTAATTGATACGATTAAAACTCTTAACAATTAAATTGCCACGTATGAGATAGTTTAGGATCATTTATGCCATAAAACGCCGTGTCGTATAATAGGTGTTAAAGACAAATTGGTCAACTATCTTTGACATAATGAGTGCTTATTGGCCAAACCACTTGTATATAATAGAGTCGAACACACCTGATCACGTTCTAAACTTCTTCCCCTAACCTGGCTCTGCCACACTAGCTGACTCGGAAACTCGATGATGGCCAAGAAAGGAGATCGCCGAGTCGTGCCGGGTTCGAATCGCCGAAAGGGTCGAGTGGAATCGTCAACACGGCAAGTCCCAGCTGGCGACTCTGCCTCTTCAAATCGAAGGCTTATCGTTATCTTCTTCATTTTCTTTATCGTATCCCCTGCACTATCTATTCTCGTGTACCGATTCAAATACTCCCCAGATACAAACCGTACGGACTCGTACGTATACCAACGAGGTCTCGTTAAGCCTGATGTGACTTACCAAGAAATCCTCGCTGTGAGAACCGAGCCAAGACCTTACTGATTCTGTTCCAGCATTTTATCTTGTCTTGTAGTCCAGCCATGAAGTTTAGTTTTTTTTTTTTTTTTTTGTTGAACTCTTCACATTAATTATGCTGTGATTTTCCTCGTTTTTCTATATGCATTAATATTTTTACTAAATAAACAATTGGGTCCGAATTAACTTTCATGGTGCCGAACAAAATTTATGGTTTAGTCCAAGAAAGTGCTCGTTTGCTACATTTGCATTGTGCACTATTATGCTCTACTATATATATGTAGAAAAGTGAAACATGACATCTTTTTTAGTGAATCAAGTTTTCTGGTTTGTATCTTCTTTTTTATGAAACTCAGGAAAATACAAGGGTATCAGAAAATACGTCTGCCCGGCATTATACCTATCCCGTGTTAGCATATATTACTCCATGGTACGTCTTGTAACTCTTTTTTGTTCAGACTTTAAGTTGGTAATTAGGCTAAGTCATGACTACTTTTCCATCTGTTATGGTATTTTTAATGTTAGTAGTATACACATTTCTAAGGTACAAGGTATTGGATTTTGGTTAACGTTAGCTTGGGCTTTGCCTTTTTGGTATGCAGTACACATGCAACCGAAAAGTAATTCAGTGTTAGCCATTTAAGTTGGAATGAATACGTTCTCTGATTTTTCAACATATGTTTGTTTACGAAAGTTTGGTAGTAGATAGCTGTTCTCACACAAAATTAGTGCAGGAATTCTAGGGGCCATGATTCGGCCAAGAGATTTAACTCCAAGTTTACTCATTTATCGCCGGTCTGGTATGACCTCAAAAGGTATGATCTGTGCTTAATTTGGTTTCGTTTCCTTTTTGATTTTAATAAGAGTGAGGGAAAGTAAGAACCGTATAATCTCTGATAATCTTGATTGAGTTTTGATTATATCCTTCTTCTTTTGTTGTCGCCTGGTTGCCAGTCAAGGAAGTAACTTGATTCTTGAAGGTAGACACAATGCTGACGGCGGATGGATATCAGATCTCATGATGGCAGGAGATGCTCTGGTATGACAGTTTTATTTATTTTTTATTTTTTAATAATAAGTAACTAGCTTTATTGATTTTGTTAGAACATCCACCGAAACTAAAAAACATTCATTGGTACCCACTTTATTAAGTTATTTGTTACGATCTCAAACTTCTAGTATTAGCAACAAAAGTTTGAATCTGATGAGGCATGTAAAATAGGAGACGCTTCTTCTTGACGTAATTGACATTGCAACAATTTGAATTTATTCTCACTAATTAGTCCTTGGATAACTATAGGTGTTACCTAGAGTTGTTCTGGAAGCATTTCCAGAGGAGCTTCTTACGAAGAAGAAGCAGAGGAGTAGAGCTATTAATCTCATAGTTAACGAGTGCAAGTAAGCCTCTATTTTGGGGCCTTTCCATGTACTTTCTCAAAGCTATGTGGCCTTTTACACCTATAGCAGATTGGTGCCAAACTGATATGCCGGGGATCATTATTTTGCTCTAATATTTTGTGTTATTCTCCTGGTATGTGAATGAAGTTTGGGCCATGGAGGTCATTAAATCCGTTGCTACATGCTCTTTTGTCCTTTACAGTCTTTCGTTTTTATTTGTTTGTTTTCATTGGCATCATTGAGGAATAGGACTCATCTATGTCTTACTTCCTGACATGGATAATGGGGATGTACCATACTATCTGCATGCGGTCTCTAGCTTTTTTTGGGTCAAGGATCTTTTCTCGAGAGCAAACATTGCAACTCATATTTGCCACGGGTCCTTTTTATGATTAGGGAAATGGGGTATGACGGGATTGTGCTAGAATCTTGGTCAAGGTGGGCTGCTTATGGTATTTTGCATGATCCAAGCATGCGGAATTCAGTGAGTCTTTATCTGTTTTGCTCCTTCTGGTTTCCTCTCTCTCTCTCTCTCTCTGATTTTTTTGTAAAAGTTTATTTTTGTTTTGCAAGCCTAGGCACTGCAGTTTATAAAACAACTTGGACATGCAATGCACTCTGTTACCTCAGAGGGAAACAATAAGCAGCCACTGCAGTTGGTCTACGTTATAGGTCCAGCGCATTCAGAGAAGCTCCAAGAACATGATTTTGGACCTAAAGATCTCAAGAACTTGGGTGATGCTGTAGATGGATTCTCACTTATGACCTATGACTTCTCAGGTCCGCATAAGCCAGGTCCTAATGCACCTCTAAAGTGGATTAGTTCGACAATGGAGTTGCTCCTTGGCAGTACCAGCAATGGCGTTCAGAACCTTGCACACAAGATATTTCTTGGCATCAATTTTTATGGAAATGATTTTAGTCTTTCAGATGGTATGTTGTCTCCTTTTTGATCTTAAGATTATTATTACTTGTGGCCTCTTTAATCTTTCTTTCCTGTGTTTGTTGATGTTTTTGCATTGTCTCTCAGTATTTGAATATCGGGATCCAACTATTTTTGATAATATTGCAGGCAGAGGTGGTGGAGCTATTACTGGAAGTGAATATCTCTCATTGTTGGAGAAACACGGACCTGTTTTGCAGTGGGAAAATAACAGCGGGGAACACTTGTTCTTTTACTCTGATGACAACCATGTCAACCATGCCGTATTCTATCCAACGTTGTTGTCAATTTCTATACGGCTTGAGGAAGCTCGTAACTGGGGGTGTGGCATCTCAATCTGGGAAATTGGGCAAGGTCTAGATTATTTTTTTGATCTTCTCTAAAGCAGTCTGTTTGATTTGTACTTGTAACGTATCTTGAGATTGTAACAAACATATATTTTGGTTTAATAAGATGGTAGCTAGACCAGTTCCTCTTCCCTTTTCCTTTTTTATTTTTAAAATTTTTATTTTATTTTATAATATATATATATATATATATATATATAAATATTCGAAAGTGTCCATGTTCTGCTAGAGCGTTCTTTTAGTCAACTCCTGAAAAATTTGCCACGCTTTTCTACCTTATTATCCTTGTCAAATTTTAGGTTCTTCCAAAAAAATTAATTAATAAATAAAAATGCTCGATGCCTTTCTGTATCCTAATAGTTTTTCTTCTTTCCTTCTCTGATCCTGTTTATGAAGATAAGTATGGATGTTTAGTAACTTCATGGATTCGAACTCTGCCTGTACTGCTCCACTGTACAGGACATGTACTGGCAGCTTCTATTTTTCTTCCATGTGTTGTAATTTCTAAATGCTTGTGAGACTTTTCCTCAGCCACACAATCTGTAAGACGAGGTAGACGACTTTAAACTCCTTGCCACCAAAGGCCTTGCAAATCAGCAACTCATCATCCTCACCTGCCACATGTCAATCACTGAATGGCTAAAACCTCTCATCCCATTCCTTGTCAGCACCTTCCTTCCACCAAGGAGGCTTTTCCAAAATTACACGTACTGAAGCTAAGGCTTATAATCCCTCGATCTTTCTCGCTGTCTTTCGAAGAACGTTAGCCTGAAGTAGATTTAGAATCCTAGATTTTCATGGTGGATAAAGTATTTCCTTCGGTTCATTGAGAGCCTCATAAACAGTCTTTGAGACAGAATTATGCCATGGAGGCCCTCAATGCAGCTAGCTTGACACCCATATCTGCAGTTCTCAGTGACAGAAAACAAGAACCCAGAAAAATCCCATCTTTTTATCCAATTTCCCAATCCAAATCCTCAAACTCAGCCAGCTTTAACACCAGCCCACCGGCTCTACAAGAGTGTTTTTCAAAGAGGATTCATGGGGGTTTGGTCATAGTCTCCTCTGTTCTCAACTCTGGGCTTGCTAAAGCTTTGACTTATGATGAAGCATTACAGCAATCTGTTGGAGGTAGATCCTCTGGGGACTTTGATGTGAGTGGGGTTCTAGACAGTGCCATTAGTTTTGCAACTGAGAACCCAGTCATTGTAGCTGGTGGGGCAGCTATATTGGCGGTTCCATTAATTTTGTCTCAGCTTCTGGGTAAGCCTAAGCCATGGGGAGTTGAGTCTGCAAGGAATGCTTACACAAAATTGGGTGATGACTCTAATGCTCAGTTGCTTGATATAAGGCTACCTGTTGAGTTTAGGCAAGTGGGTAGTCCAGACATCCGGGGTTTGGGAAAGAGGCCAGTGTCTATTGTCTACAAAAGTGAAGATAAACCAGGTTTCTTAAAGAAGCTCTCATTGAAGTTCAAGGAATCAGAAAATACTACATTGTTCATACTCGACAAGTAAGATTTTAAAGTCAAGCTTGTAGTTTCTCCCTTATTATTTGATAGTTATGCTTATGCTATCAGTTACCGAGTTATTCAATAATGTAAGAAGCAAATAATTTAAAAGATGGGAGATACTTTCGGTTCATATTTGACGATCACCAAATCATGTATATTTCTTGAATTTCTATAAGTTGCTTAGGAATTTTCATAAGCTTAAGTTACCGGAGCAGTACAAGCCTTTGTTACCGTTCTTGTGAATTCGGATACTTACCGTTAAAGTTGTCCATAGGAATTTCCCTGCCTCTCATTTATTAGTAAACAAGTAGAAGTTATAACAAAATATTGAGAACAAATATCCAATTGTATGCCAGATTATACATTCGAGATGATTCAAGAAAACCCCGATTTTAAATGTGAAAATCATATAGAATCAGTTTTTCTTCTGGAATTTTATGAAAGCCAGCCAATAGTGGTCCATGACATCTGCCATAACATAAACTCTTCGTTTTAGCAAGTCAATGTCCGTCAGATTATTAGTCACCTTATGACTCGTACCATTAATTTTATTCTTGTTATATATTTCTCACCTTGTCTCTGTTAGAAGGTTCTCTGTGATTTTCATAACAAATCTGATCTAACGTGTGGAAAATAATTGCTGATGCATTCCTGACGGAAGCCAGATTTGATGGGAACTCTGAACTAGTTGCTGAGTTGGTCACTGTAAATGGGTTCAAAGCTGCTTATGCTATAAAGGATGGCGCAGAAGGACCCCGAGGATGGCTGGTCTTACATTTTTTCCCTCTAATAAGTTTCTATCATCAGTAACTTTTAACATACAATTATAATGTATGGTTAACACCGTATTTCACAGATTGGATTGTTCTTTTGCAGAATAGCAGTCTTCCATGGACAGCACCAAGGAAAGCATTGAGTTTGGATCTTGGAAATTTGACAGATGCTATCAATGATGCAATCGGAGTATGCAACTCAATCTGCTTTTTACTTTGGTTTATAATTGTTAAGAATTACCGAACGATAATCAACAACATAATGAAAAACAAAAACACACAGATTTAAGTGGAAAACTATAATCGGAAAAATAGCAGATGAGAAAAATTGATTATGTTGAAAATAAGATGAAAAATTAGAGTTTTATACAGTCAAGCCAAAATATATAGAATTCTAAAATCCTAAAATACATTTGTATGGACGAAAATTATACAGAAAAAACAGCCCAATAAAACAGTTTCATACCACGGGAGTTCTGCCCCGCACCCCCAACGAGATCAGTGGTGGGCTCCGATAGGCCCGATCCCTCTGCTTTTATTATATATCTCAAAATTTCTCTCAATTACAAAAATATCACATATGTTGTACCGTAAAAACTTTCGGGCCGGGATAAATAAAATTCGGGTCACAAAGTCTAACAATAATCATCTTAAGCTATGCTCCAAATATGACACGAACATGATTATTTTTGATGGCTCAGTGACCAATTCCATGCATTTTACTGTCTTTCGAATTTTTCCTTGTCATGCTGTTGGTTCATAGCTTATGTTGGGGATTAATATGCAGGAGGGCTCAAATGGTTTGTTTGTTACCCTTGGCATTGCTGCAGCAACGGGATTGGGCTTCTTGGCATTTTCGGAGGTTAGCTTGATAAAATCTTTCACAAACTGATTTTTATTTTTTTGGTTTATTTCACAGAATATTTAAACGTGATCGTTTATGTGCTACCTTTTACAGATAGAAACAGTCCTCCAACTTTTGGGCTCAGCTGCACTTATTCAGTTTGCGAGCAAGAGACTCATATTTGCTGAGGTCAGTCCCTATGCCTTAAGCTTCTTTCAATCACAAATAATTTCATGGAAGGTTTATTCCCATTGACTAAGAAAATCTTATGACTTGACTAAACTACATAGCAACTTCTTATTCGCTAAAATTTTTCGATGGCATATTCCCCTTTAGTTGTTTTCTTCTTGTCTTGTGCCTTCATTTGTAACACAGGGAAGCACTGTTGTTTAGTAGAATTAATTCAGATTAGTCACAGCCTACACAATGTACTGTATTTTGATTCTTCAATATAAAAGTTCAAGTTTTAAGTGCTTTGCCTGACAGGATCGGAAGGAAACTCTAAAACAGGTTGATGAGTTCTTGAACACAAAGATTGCCCCTAAAGAGCTTGTGGATGATATTAAGGTACTTATTTGGACTTGGTTTAATGATACATTCTTTTGTTTGTGAACTTACTGATATTGAATCCGCTCTTTTTGACTAATGATCAAAATGCTGTACTTTTCTGGAAACTTCAGCAAATTGGAAAAGCTGTTCTACCAACGACTGTGAGCAAGGCACTTCCTGCACCAGCAGAGGCAAGCCCTACTCCTGCTACCACCGATAATTCTGTACAGAAAACAGAAGCTATTCCAGAGCCTAAATTAGAAGCAACTGCAGAACCTGCTCAAGAAATAAATTCAGTCCCCAAACCAGAAATTATAGCAGAATCGCTTCCTAGAATCTCAAAACCACTTTCACCATACCCTTCAGTAAGTTCTCCTTTGATTGACTTGCTATGTCCAACTTCCGCTGTTATTTTTTCCATTACTTTGTTTATTTCATGATTTATGCACCGAAAATATGCTTAGCCTTTTCATGGTTTTTGGTTTCTGGTTGCAGTATCCAGATTTTAAGCCCCCAACATCTCCTTCACCATCACAGCCTTAGAGATCCAAAGAAGTCTTTGAGATTGTTTCAGGGGCGGTAGTGGTTTGGCTAGGAATTTTAAAATCAACAACATGAGTAAATGCTCTTTTATGTCCCTATATTACGAAATTTTCGGTCTCACTTTACGTATTGGTCCGAACAAGAATGTACTGCCATGTTTCTATCTAGTTCATGTCTTGTAGATTCCATTTTAATGTATTAGCTCTGTTTGATCTAGTGTTGTACAATTGCTTTCATGAGTTGCGAAAAAGATGAAATGAAACAATCTAGTAAGCCTATTGCTCGAGGTGCCAATATTGACTAGAGAACATTCATTTTCTGCATTGATTTTATGATGTAATATATTTGATTAGAGACTCTGTAATGTTTGTGAAAGCAGTTCCATTGGCCCAAGAGACTCCCAAACTGTGATTGGAAGCATTTTGGCAATACTCAGGATCTAACATGTTTTTGAAGGAACAATGATAAGAACACCTTGTTCACTTCACTGGCTATTGAAAAAAGAAACGACACGTCGTTCCAAAAAAAACATACAGTATTTAGATAAGCGGCATGTCGTTTCTATTTAACCGAAAAATGACATCATCCAAATGATCGCGTGTTGCTTATTTGCCATACGACGTGGGACAAGAAGATATTATGGGGCTCAGCAACTTAAAAGATGATCCAAAGATGGATATTTCTGACTCACTAAAATTAAAATTGAGATAACTAAGTGAGTATGATGTTAAAAGTTTTAAGGACAAACCTTCAAGAACTAATGACAATGTCAAGGTCATTAGATTGAGAGGTATATATTATGGGGCAAGTATGGTAGAATCCCATATGAGCATTAAAGAAGCCCGTGGATCTCGTCGTCGTCTCTCTCTCTCTCTCTTGTCTCAATACACCAATTTGCCATCGGACCTGAGCACTGAGCAATGTGCAATGCGTGTTGTAAATAATTGGACTTGACTTTCTGGTTTGGGAAAAGTACATGAACACCTGTTTCCTTAAGCATATTTTCATATATATCTGTTTTTTATTTTTATTTCATAAATATCCATTTCTAAAAAAGTATATACTATAACTATTTTATACTAGAAATTATACCATGGTATATATTTCATGAATAAAATTTATATACAAAAATCGGTATATATTTTAAAATGTATACGAAAATTATAAATTTGCACTATAAATGTAAATCATAGGTAAAAATTTACATTAAAAATATAATACCATACAAATTTTACATATTTCTGAAAATAGATATTTTTGAAAGAAAATAATAAAACAAATATTTGTGGAATATAAAGCGCAAAAAACGGGTTTTAATGTAAATTTCTCTTCTACTTTAGTATCTCTGACTTAAATACTTGTTATAATTTTTTATTTTAATCTAATAACTATCATTTAATGAGTTATTGGCAAAAAAAAAAGAAAAAAAGTCACCATTAATTGCGTTTTATACATAGTCCATACGCAATGTAATTTACGTATCCGTAACTATTTCAAAAGTCAATATTTGAGTCTATCCCTATAGGTAAAGAAAAAAAATACCTATTGGATTGACAACTGTATATATGGATATGTATATATATATATATATGGGCACCAATTCAGTAGGTATTTTTTTAAGAGAGAGAAAGAGTATTAATGATGCACGTTTTTTTATGCACTTTATTACAGCCATTGGATCACCATCTAATGGTGATCCAACGGCTAAAAAAAAAATACCTACTCATGGGTAAAGAAAAAAAATACCTATTAGATTGGCAACCTATATATATATATATATATATATATATATATATATATATATATTTATTTATTTATTTATTTATATAAGGTAGCCATGTGTAGCGGAGGGGGAAAATGCCCCCCTTTAAAAAATTTCAACAATCATAGACATGTCTAACCTAAAATTTTGAAGAGAAAATTTGATTTTTTATGGTAATTTTCAAAATGAAAATAAAAATAAAAAATTCTCGATTTTGAAATTGTTTAAAAATTTTAGATTTTAATTAAAAAAATGTCATTTTCAAAAGTATTTAGAAAAATATAATTTTTTATTAATTGACTAAATATTTGAAGTAACTAATGGAGTTATCCTAGGTAACTTGATCGGTTACCTCAAGTTACTAGTAATTAGATTAGTTAACCAAAGTAACCTAAGTGATTATCTCAAGTACAATTGAAAAATACTAATTTTGAAGAAAAATGATATTCTAAATATTTATTAAAAATGTTATTTTTCTACAAAGCTTTTTTAAAAAATGACATTTTCCAAATCAATCCGAGATTTTTCAAACAATTTGGCCCATCTAGAATTTTTCAATTTTTTATATTCTAGGCCTGAAATTTTGAACTTATATAAATGTCCCACTAAGTCCTTGAATTATAAGACATAATTTGGTATAAGGAGAAATTAAAATGGGGATTTAAAGAGTAATACCTATAAATAATGAAAAGAATTCGTCTCAAAATAAATAAGTTTCATACAGTACCAAAGTAGTATTTTTATAAAAAATAGTACGAAGCTACATATGAAGTGTGATCAAAAGGAACAAAAAAAAAAAAAAAAAAGCTTTGCAGAACAATCTAGTTCCGGGCTTCGCAAAAATCTTGAGGAAGAATCCAAAATCTAGCTCCGGCCTTACCTTTAGATTGTCATTGCAATCCAAGTCCGATGAATAGCACTTTAGAGTTGGTGATTCCGATAGATGAGAAATTGTTATCTCTTCTAGCTTCAGCGATATTGAGAAGAGATTAATAATAAAATTGGTCATCAACTATGGCACATTAAGATACGAAGACTCCACTATCATATTATATTTCTGAAATTGATTTTGGGTACTTGATAGTATTAGAAAATGATACATGGTAATTGAATGATATACAATTTTTGATTTACAGTAAACTTAAAGTATTTAGATCCTTAATTTGTTAATAGTAAAGTAAAATAGCCAATTAAGATTATCAATTACCAGAATATAGAAACCCACATTGTTTCTTTTTTTCAAAAAATAAGAAACTAGTTTTCAAATGAGTTATATTTTCAATTGAAAAGTATAGAAATAGTTTCGAGTAACCATCATAGCTCCTAGTAAATAAGAAACTAGAAAGCCAACATAGTAAGAAAAAATCATCTTAAAGCAAAAATCATCTCGTCACTAGTAATCATATAGTGACCAGTTAATATAAACCAGTAACTAGAAATAAGTAATTGCTAATTAGAATTCAGCTTATAAAAAACACATAGAAACCAGAAATCAACTTATTACCAGCTATGGTACTGATGATATCTATTTGAAACTAGTAATTGGTAAGTAGAAATTAGCTACTTGTTATTGGAAAACATTGTGATTGAAATTAACCTATTTTAGTTCCTAAAAGTTTTCTTTTGGCATAGGAATGAGTTGTATAGTAGATTTTGTTCATCATGATAGAAAATAGGATGAAAAGAATGATTATTTAAACTTCGAAATAGGTGGAGTACTAGTACCAACTGACTGTTTGTTTGGGTTGCTTATTGATTTGCTATTTACAGAATTGAAGAAGAATCTCTCAGGGGGAAATTTAACTATTGAGTATCAAATAACTAAAGAAACCCACCTATGCTATAGATAAGGTGAAGAAGTGATGGCATGACTGTAGAGTTCATTAACTATTGCCCGTTAAATATTGCAACGCACTGTTTTACCTCATTAACGAAAAAATAACTCGACAAAATTCTCAACAGTATTTAAGAAAAAATTGGCTTTTTTATACATGGTAATAGAATAGATTTATTACTTTAATAATGTATTTTTGAAAAAGAAAAATTGTTAACTAGTGATAGTTGTTCAATATTTTATTTGGAATTGAAGAAAAAGGGTACAAGTCTAACAAGCTATCTAATATGCTTAACTATAACAAACGGTTCAATAATTATATGTAAGAGGAAAGCAATACACCTACAAAAAGATGCAACAATCGATGATAATCTCGAAAGAATACATTCATTGATAGTTTGTGAAAATAAATCAAGCAATTACATAGAGATTGATATATTACTAGATTTCACTGAGTTTATGAATAAGGTTGCAGAAGATATTCTAGAAAATGATAGTGCTGAAATTGGGGATATTATGAATGATCTGAACTCCAAGATAATCTTAAACCCCAAAATAGAAGAAGTTGAAAAAGGATTAATATACAAGAATAAAGAAGTTTTGAAACAAGCATTGAGTCATTATGCAATCACCACCCATTTCCAATTTAAACACAAAGATCTTACAAGTAGGAATATGTATTAGTTTGCTCTGATCCTAAATGTGACTAGTAATTTTGATATGAAAGGTATGGTAGAACTGATTTCTTCATAGTGAGAAAGATTCATCAAATGCATATGTGCTCATTTGACAGCGTGCAAAAAAATGACCGCCAAGCAAGCAATTTAGTAAACAGAGATACTATAAAATCCAAATTCTTAAATATAAAAATAATTTATATACCTATCAATATTATAAATGATGTCATGGATAGTTTTGGTGTTGATTTAAGCTACGAAAAGAATATTGGAAAAAGGCACTAAAACTGGTGAGAAGAAAATCAGATAACTCTTATACAAAAATACCAAGTTATCTCTACATATTACAGGTGAAGAATCCAGGATCTGGCATGCATATAAAATAGAGTAGTTATTTCAAGTGTATGTTTATGACTTTGATTGCTTCAATCAAGGGGCTTGAACATTATAAACTGATAATTGTAGTAGATGCAATCTAACAACTGTATATAGAGGTTCTTTAATGACAACATGCATAAAGGTGTCTAAGCTCTCTCTCTCTAGGTCTTTTTAAGTGTTTTGGTGTCTCTCTAATCCCACCAAAGCTGACTTAGAGACTCCTATTTATAATAAAATTAATCGAGGAAGTGTATTAGAAGTTTTTAGTATGGATTTAGAGTCCTAAAAGTGGAAAACACCTAAAGTCGGTGGACTTTCTATATCTCCAACACCGTGGCGCATGAGTTCTTGTGCTGGGGTGCTGAGTTTTTGGTTTACAACCTTCAAATTATATTTTTTTTCTTCCATTGTAGCTGGCACTGTGCAACACGACATTGAGGCTCTATTGCTCTATGGTTTTGCTGCTTCACTCCATTGTTGCTCTAACTTACCCTGTTTAAGCTCTTTTTCAATTCTTTCCAATTTTGAATGAGTAATCAGTTCCAAGCTAATGAAATCTTGTGATTTCTAATCAAGAAACAAGTTCCAATATCTAATGTTTAGACAAGTTCTAAATTGATAAAATTAATTAGTAATCAGTAACTAGAATCTTGTTACCAGTTTCTAATATTAATTAAAAATTGGTTCCTAACTGGTTACCAATAAAATTTCTTATAGAAAACATAGAAAATAAAACTAATAGCAATTTATGTTATTTTTAAAAATGCAGATTTACCAAGCGAATGGAGTTTCATTCAATGTTACACAAGGAATATACTCATTTGTGTTAAATTTAAGAGAGAAAATATGCTCTTATGATAGATTTGATTGAGATAAATTCCCTTATAGTTATGCAATAGCATCAATTTGAAAAGGACATCTAAATTAGATTAATTACTGCTCTAAATACAACACAATAGAGGCCATGATTGCAACATATAAAAGCTCAGTTCATCCACTTGTAAGTAAAAACATATGGATCATACTAAAGGATCAAAGAATCAAATATCAAAGTCTACTACAGAACCTAAAGGAAAGACAGGATGTAGAAGGTGCAAGGAATATGGGCACAAAATGAAAATATATAGAAATTCACCAGTTTTAGAAATAAAAAAGTCAAGAAAAAATAACTATGTTACTTGATTTTAGTATGATAGATTTTGATACATGATAAGGTCTTGAATTTAATTTTAAATTTGAATATCAATTGAACAACAAAGTTTAGAACTGTTAAATTGAAATTAGTTTTACTATCTTTTATTCATAGTTTTGGAGAAGAAATCATAATGGCTTGAACAATTACATCTATACATCGTAGTAACAAAAATGTATTGATCTATTATAGATATATTTGTTTTATTTACAAGTAAATGATAACTAAAAACCAGTTACTTATAAGTAACATATCTATCTTTAACATACTATTGGAAACAAGTAAACAATAACTAACTTCTACTAAAGAAGAAGAAGAATCTCAAAATTAGGAAGAAAAAATGAACTAAAAACTAATCTGGTTTTTGTTAAAAGTAATCAGTAAATGTAAACTCATTACTTAATATCACAATAAAAACCAGATAATCAAGCTCTTTGTGTTTATTTTGCTTTTTTTTTTTAAAAAAAAAAACTGAACCAAAAAAAGATATCTAGTTTCTTGTTGAAAGTATCTGATAATGGGAAACTCATTACTCAAGTTCACAAAAAAAAATCTCAAAAATCAGTAATTGTAATCCTTTATAAATACATCTGAAAAATATGAAAAAATTAGTGTATTTGGTATAAAATTGGAATTATATCCTACAAATCTGAAAATAGTTTTCATATAGAAAGTTGACAAAATAAACTATTTTATCCGATCAACTTTCTAAATGAAAACTATTTTTTGATTTATAGAATATGATTCGAATCCTATACTAAATATATTCTTAGGCTCTCTTTGTGCCATCTAAATCTTTCTTTTATTATTACTAATTTTTTTTAAAAAAAATAAACTAAACTAAAAGGATGGATCTAGTTTCTTGTTAAAAGTAACCAGTATAGTAATTAGTAATTAAAAACCTATTACTTAAGATCATAAAAAATCTGGAAGATCTGAGTACACAAAAGACTTGAAGAAGTATATAAACCAAAAGAAGGAAAAAAGTTCAACAATACATAAAAAGAAAATGCTTCCCATATTTTCTATTTCTTTTAATTTTGAGTCCTCATCCTTTTTAGCTTACAAATTAAGACCCTTGACCTCTTTGTCTTTCAATCATCTTAGAAATTTACTTTCAGACTCATATCCCTTAGTTTGTTTCTTGCAATTATGTTTATATAAATCCACACAAAACTTGTTGTATTTATCCTCGACACATAAATCTCTCAACTTATTAATTGCACCATGGAAAAAGTACTCCACAAATGCAAAAATAAAAACATCGCAGTCAATATATCTGAAAAACAACAAGCTATATCAAAACATATAAGGAACATGGCAAAAACAAGTAAATAAAAAGAAGTTGAACAAAATACCATTGTGTTTAATGAGAAAGACCATCAACCTGAATGATCTCTAGATGATCTCTAGAGAGTTAGTAGTTTTCTTGTTCACAAAATATTGAGAACTAAGGTTAATATCATTCTGAGACTTAGAAAAACCAACTAAATCCAATAATAATGATAGTATCACTAAATATCATTGAACTACCTTATTTGCCTTTTTGTCATTATTTGTACTTTATAAAGAATTGTATATATAAAGACACCTAAAATGAATATCAAAATAAAGTAGAATCCAATGATTTGAAGTTTCCATATGCATTGGTATCAAAACATGATCCACCTCACTCCAAGTAGTATTACAGTACATATAAAACCTAAGAATGTACTCTACTACTAAACTATCATCGTTTTTTATCACAGAAAGATCACAATCCTTTTTTATATAAGTTGCGTATAGAAACCTTACATCAAAATTCTCTCACTATATCATACTTCCTTACGGAGATAGTAAAATGAGACGTCAATATGTTATAAAAAATGCAAAACGAAAAATAAGAAACTAAAAAAATAGGACATATATATATATTAAGAGGCACAAAACTTAAGTTAAAATAACAAAAAATAAATAATAGAATTGATAATAGTAACCAACTCTAGATACCGATTCAACTAGCAAGTAACCAAAATCTGCTACTGAAATCTAGATTCTAGTAACCAATAACTAGATATTGGTATTGATTATTAGATTTAGGTAATAAGTAACCAAAATTAGTTATTGATATCCAGATTCTAGTAATCAGTAATTAACATCTTTATTCAAAAGCTAAACATGCTTAATGGTTGCGATTTTAAATTTTTAAACATACCAAAAATTGATGTTTAGAAATCAAAAGAAAATAGCTGAATTGAAATTTTAAAGATCAAGTAAATCATTGTAAATTATTTATTGAATAATCAAAACTCTTACCATCGTACTGTAAGTCAAAAAATCACATCTTCTCAGAGATTTTAGTTATTGTAAAATCCATGATAGGCTCAAGCAAATTATCTTCTTTTGAAAAAAAAAATACTTTTTTAATAAAATTTATGAAACAAGTAGAAAGAATGCTACTTAAAATATTAAAAAAGAAAAACTTAATAATTAAAACATAGAATAAGAAAAATACTACTTACTTTCTTCTCATATTGATATGAGTATCAATAAATTTGATGAATTTGCTTTCCCAATAATGATCAACTTTTGCAAACAGGTCTGTTGAGAAAGGAAAGAAACCTTTCACTTTTATCTTTCCTTCAATCTTGTTTGGCTTCTCAACACAATTAGAAGAAAACTTAAAATCAGTGATGAATAGAGATTTAAGTTGAGTACCATGTTTTTGCCCCTTTTTTCGTCACAAGAGGAGTCTGAAAAGAGTTTTTTTTTAGAGCTAGAACTATGTAATGGAACCTCTGCCAAAGAATCCTCCTTTAGTTCACACTACAAAAGAGAAATGAAAAATAAATTAAAACTAGTATAAGTAAACTAGTTTCTAGAAACAATATTCAACATTCAATATAATTACTTTCAAATGTTCTAGAAGTAAAGTTTCCTCATAATTTGGCTCCAACCGAAATTTCTTAGCAATAGATTTCCCTTTCTCTATTGAATATTATCTATTATCAATCGCCTTTCTCTTTTGAGTTCTTTTAGACTCTTCATCTCCAAAACTAGATTTCTTCTTCATCTTCTTAGGCCTTTTTGATTTTAATTATGAATGAGTTGTTGTTGAATTTGTTAATTTCTCTTTATTTTTTTGGATCTTTTCGATTTTAATTCAGAACGAGGAGTGATTGAACTTGCTCGAGTAACCACCATGGGTAGCAAGATGAAAGAAAATGAAAATTGATATGGAATATGGAGGAAAAAAATAGAGGAAAGAGAAACCCTCGAATGGAAAGATGGAAGAATATGAAAATGAATATGGAAGATAGAGGAAGAAAATGGAAGAAGGAGAAAACTTTGAACAGAAAACTCAAATTGGATACAATGAGCTAAAGGCCCTGAACAGGAAGAGAAAAGAGCTTTTAACAGACCTTGAGAAAATGAAGATTTTAAAAGATGGTATTTTTCTGAATAATATGGTACGGAAATAAAACTTTATTTAGAGTACTGTATTAATCCAATTCTTTTTATAAAGTTCTGTGTATACCTAATTTTCATATTGAAATATTTTTGTAAGAAAATTATTAGTGTAAATAGTATTTGTTTTTAAGAAAAAAAAAAAGCAAAATAAAAAGACTAATCACCAAAAGTGTCACTCAGCCAAATTTCTCATGTCTATATTGTCTCAACTCAAAGGCTCATAAAGAACTTGATTCACTAAATATATAGATCTTAAAAATCTACAGTTCATTCTCATTCATTTTAATTAAGAGAAATTGGAGTATTATCAGTTTTGACTTACAAAAAGAATAGAGAAAATATAAGTCATGTACAAAAATTGACCTTTTATTTAATGAAAATTTTGGAAATTTAAACTGCGTGCATCCCTAAATCTTGACTGGTCAAAATGACCAATTTTTGGTCAGGGTCAAAAAAAAAAAAAGAAAAAAACACTCAGACATGTGTTCGAAAATGTTCAACTACAATCTACCCATAGTCAAACACATGGTCGGCGGAATATTATAAACTGTTCAACATTTTGCTACGAGGTATTTAAGTAATTTTAAATGTATGACATAGTAAATAAGATTTATTTTGATAAAATTTATAAATGAATCGTATTTATCATTATAAAGATATTAATAGACTTTTTGGTGTAAAATTCATAGGAAAATTTGATTTTGTACGGTAAAATTTTAACCAAAAATAAATAAAATATACTGCCATTGCAATTTTATTTTTTTAAAAAAAAAGAATCCTCAGATTTGTTTAGGAAAAATACCACAAAAATACCACTTTTTTTTTTTACCATTTGGTTTAGAAAAAAGGTATTTGATTTAGAAAATTACCACTCAAACTGCTCTGAGTTTTTTTTTTTTTGGCAATTATGTCCTTCATTTTTAAAAATCAATTAAGCCTTTTTTTTTTTGTTTGAATCCCCAAAGTATTATTTTTAGTCACATGTTAATCCATGAGTAAATTTTCGTCTAAAATTGATATTAAATAAATAAGCACATTCTAGGCAAAATGATATTAAATAAGCACATTCTAGGTAAATTTTCGTCTAAAATTGATATTAAATAAATAAGCACATTCTAGGCACGTGGTTTTCTTTTCGAAGGGTGTAACCCGAAAACACAAATTAGTCCACCGTCTCCATAACACATATTTGCAAAATGGGTCGAATCGGATGTCTTTCTAGCTAAGAACAACCCAAATTGCTCATTTTATGAAACACATCGTCGACTCAAAATCCATGCCAAACGGAAAAAAAAAGTAATCTTCTGAGAAAATCAAAGAGTAAAACTAAAAACATATTCCATAGACTATGTATTTTATCAAGCATAACTAAAACCCATGCCAAAAAAATCATCCTTCTGATAAATTTTTCAAAAAAAAAAAAAAAACACATAAAATGTGTATGGTTATACATACATCGTAGTCCGCATTTTATCAAACAAATCATGAACTAAAAATCCGTGCCAAAAGTACGTTTTTTAGAGTTACAGAGAATTACTGACTTGAGATGCCAATAGTGCAGTAAACAAGGAAGAAGATCACGCCACCGAAGGTCCAAACATCCCAAAATACCAATGCCAAGTACCCACTAACATCGCTAAACTCAACTTGGTCCTTGATATTAAACTATATAAAAGAAAGAAAAATATTATGTTGTTTGATGTAAAGGTGAAAGAGACACTACTATTATAATAATAATAATAATAATAATAGAGGTCGGTCAAAAACCAGTATTATTACCATTTAATATCAGTCCAAATATTGGGATCTATTTAGATGCCTTTAAATATATGTTCAATATTAGATAGTTCTGAACTGGCATTAAAAGTTGATATTTAGTAATGGTTCTTAAATAACTGGCGTTATATATCGACTTTTAACACCGGTTATTAAATATCAATTTTTAACGCTGGTATTAAAAATAACAGACTTTAAATGGGTAATAAATAAAAAAAGATAAAATATTCCTCATAAGATTCAAACATAGAAGCTGTAAGATCAATCCATCCAGGCGTTGCCACATAGCTGCAGCTCTCCTAAGAGCCGGTGTCTATTTAAGACATTAAATATCAGTTACTAAGAAACGGCATTAAATGTCTCAAATAGATGCCAATTCTTAGAAAACTGGTGTTAAATGTCTTAGATAGGATCTGACATAAAATTTCTTAAATAGATGTTAATTTTGTTGAAAATCAACGTAAAATAATAAACAATACCTGTTGCTTAAAAAAACGACATCTTTTTAAATTTGGCAACTGCCTTCTATTTAGGTTTTTCTAGTAACGAGATAGTACTTTAGTCTTATTAATATGTGGTTATGTGAAGAAGATATTGTTAGATGCATAGAAACCAACCCATCCGATTTGCTCTTGGAATTTGGGAGAAATCTCAAAGTTTCCCTATAGTGAAGAAGATGGTCTGGGTTAATACCGATTTAGACACAATTTCACTCAAGACTAACGTGTGACTAAGAATTATATTAAAAAAAAATTGTGTGACTAAAATTAATACTAAAAAAAATTTGAGGACTTAAGTAAATCGTTAGGTAAAGTTTGAGACGTTAGGTGATATTATCCTTTTTCTTTTCTTTACCCAATTATTTAACGTGAATATTGTAACTACTACAAGTAGCTAGGTTTGCAAATGAACAAGTTGGTCACATGACATTCGGCACATGAGTCCTAATCCTTGTGTAATTTATTCCATGTACCAACTAGCAATCATTCCAGACTATAATGAGTAGGAACTAGGAACTTTGGTAGCCTTTGGTCAGTAGTAATGAAACGTAATTGAATGAAATGTAATGATTTTTTATTGTTTGGTTTCATTTTTTACTTATGAACTGTCTTTAACAATGTAATGACTATTCCATCAAATAAACAAATTATAATTACACTTGAAAATGGATATAAAGACCATTTCTTTTCTAAATTAGCCACTTTTTCTCTTGTTGTCCCTCATTAATTTAATAAATTTGCTCTCTCATCATCATCTTCTTCATCATATCTATGACTAAATCAACTATAAAATTTGCATCCATATTTATAATTAAACTACTTATAAATCATCTTCTTCTTCGTATTATCCAATTAGTATATTTTTGTTTTCTAATATACATTTTATAAGTTATATTTATATGGTAAATAATAATGAGTAATTATTAAAATATTAATTTTATTACCACAAAAAATTTAATCTATTTTTATATTTAGTAATTTAATTTATTTAATCATTATTATAAATATAACTATTTGCCTTTTCTAATAATAGTATTTATTTATTTTTTAAAAAAATTAATTCAAAATCAGGAATATATTAGTCAAAGTACAATTAATTCTATTACCGTACATAATTGATTCCAAAATTTCAATCAAATAAAATAATCACCTTTATTTTCATTACCATAACATTTAATTTTATTCTACCTAATGAAACGATACATATATTTGTAGATCAGATTACATTTAAGACGTGTACATTTATTATTAGTATTATTATTTTGCTTGAAACATGTGCGTACATATTAGAGTTATCAATTTAAAGTAGTATATTTACATTATATTCATATTATATGCCAACGGATGGTGCAGAAAACAAGGATGCAAAATTACTTGTTTTTGTTTTAAGAAATTAAATCACATGGCGTATATTTATTCATTACACAAAATCGAGAGCTAGCTTAAGTCTTGATTTGGGCTATTAGGCGTATATTTAATGAAAAAAAGGTTACATATATGTTATTTTTAATTTCATTTCATTTCTTCCAACTAGGTAATTTTCGTCTTTTCCTTTTGCTAGGAGGCGATGGAATATTGGAATCGTTACTGTGGTACTTGGTGATTCTTCGTAATTTATTAATAAAATGTCAATTATTGAGCTGTCAATATCTAGACAGCAAAATGTCTTGACTCGTCTCGTCCTCCTACTTTTTTTTTTTTCCACCCCTTTAATTTGTGTTTTTTCTCAAAATATCCGTAAGAATTTCAGTTTTTCTTTCTTTCTTTTTTTTTTTTTCAATTGATAAACTAAAAGAATTCAAACTCAAATCACTAGTGTGTTCCAATTCACTAGTGGTTAGATGATCCATTACTAAACTTCAAACTATTTTTAATTTAATTATTTTTCATTAAAATTTTTGGAATGTTATCAATTTTGACCATTTATTAAAAAAATAAAAAATTATTTATAAAAGAAAGACTTTCATTTAGTAAAAATTTTTACCCTTAATGTAACTCCATTAAAAATTTTCGACAAAATAAAAAGAAAACAAATGAAGGAGGCATAATTAGGATAGACAACCAAACATATTTAACTATAGTCGAAATAAACTCTAGCCAAACAGAGACGCAATCGAATATATGATTGGAACAAGTGGTGATGGTGAGATGGCAGAAACAATATAAGATTTGTTAGAAAATATGGTATTTTAGAGTTTATTAAAGAATAATCTAAGTAATTTTAGATATTTAAACATGATAATAAAATTAGTTTTGATAATATCTATACGTCTTCTTTGCAAATTTTTTGTACTTGTACGTCTTCTTTGCATTAGTTGAGCACGTGTGTGTAAATGCCCCTAAATTTTTTGTACATTATAAATATGAATAGTGATACTAAAATTGGACAACTATTTGAATTTACAAAATTTATTGCAAGTTTGCACCTGAATTAACGACCAGAAAATAACATTAAAGAAAAAACCCCTATATTTCTAATAGACCAGGGATTAGACACAAAAAAGAATTACATGGTGCTTAATCGTGCACAAAATTAACAGAAATATACTTTACAGATAGTTACTCCTGCTTAATTGCCTTTGAAAGTTGTTTTGGTTTTGTTTTTTTGTGGTTATTTTTTCTTTAATTTTCTTTTTTTTTTTTTGTTTTTTCTAAATTTATCCTTTCATTATTCTCAATTGGACTTTTAGATAAAAAGTACATGCTTTTAAAATTTTGTCACGTCTTTTTCTCAAAAGGTGAGTATCATCTTGAGTCGCTAATTTTAGCCATATCTTACTTAGGTCACTATTCTTTTTTTTTTTTTTGGGTCCGACTCCCTATTTTCTTCTAATTTGCCTCACCTAAGTCTCTAGTAACATCTTTTGTCAAGTTTTACGGTTAAATGAGCATATGCTTCTCACATGACTAGCTAACTTTAAAGAGCATTTGATGGAAATTAAAAAATAAAACTAAGAAAAATCCTTTGTTTTCCTTTTAATCCTAAAAGTTAATAATCTAAGAAGCACGTGCTCATTTCACATGAAAATAAGTGAGACAAAATAGAAAAGTTGGAGAGTCAAAAGTTTTTTTTTTTTTTTTTGAAAAAAGAAAAAGTAAAAGAGTATTTTTTTTTTAAAAAAAAAAAAGAAAAAGTATAAGAGTAAGACATGCGTAAAGATAACTAACTAATATTAACCCTTTCTGGAACTATTAATGTGCTATTGCATGTATAGTTTGCTGCCGAAATGAGCAAATGGAAAAAAGATATTAAAAAAAAATTGTTTGATTGGTTTAGAGAAGTGATACCGACGAATTACGATCAATCACACTTTCATAATTTTATTAATGGGGTAGGGTCTAAGTGGTCTTATCAAGGTTTCAACCTTGGTTGATATCCATTTTCTAGTTTTATAGATTATTTGAACATGTGACAGGAAAAATTGAAAAAGAAAAAAGAATGGCTCATGTAACTGAAATAACCAAAAACTTAAGATTTCGAAAAACAAACAATACAAAACTGAACCGAACCAAACACTTTTTTTTTTTTAATGAGGTCGAACCGACTAGCATAAAACTAACCGGTCGAATCGAATTAGTTCTAAATTTCTACTTAATTATTTTCATATATTTTGTATGCCATAAAAGTAATTAAAAATAAAACCCTAATAGACTAATAGTTTTTATTCTCTAAATAGACCTACAATACTAATTATTTAATCGAAATTACTAAATACTAAGTAATACGATTCACAATTAATAAATATTGAAGTACTGCAATTATTTGGGGTGAGTTTTTATGCATTGGAAGTGTTTCATAAGAACTTCGTTATTAAGTCCATTAATGATGTCTTTATTAATATGTAAACAAATAAAAGGTTCCACATTGCATTGATTTATCATTCGATCACTTAGAAAAAATACATCACCACGTCATTGTCAATAACCTTTTTGTTGGGTTTCCTATTATGGGCTACACGTGTATATCACAATTATATAGGTTAAGAGTTGTGTAATTAAGTAGACCCATTAAGTGATCTAATTATGGATTTAGAAAATTACTAATTAAGTATGAGTTGTGTAATGTGCGATTACCCAATATTGGACCAATAAGGATTGATAGGATCTCTATTGGCTGTAAGTATATAAGGACACAACTATTAAGATTTTGGTCCCTAACCCAAATATCTCCTTCTTCCATCAACAGAGAGAAATCTCATTGAGCATACATAGAGTAAACTCGTTGTGGAAGACCTTCTACCCTCAACAGAGAGAAATCTCATTGAGCGTACATAGAGTAAACTCGTTGTGGAAGACCTTCTACCCTCGGTGATTAATTAATTAATCGCTTTTGCTTACGTGTTCACGTCCTTAGCTGTCAAACATAATAGATCTAGGTTAGTCACAATTTTTCTCTCAAAATTTTTTCTTGAAAATTTAGCATGACAGATTCTAGGACTACATTTGGTTTAATAATCCATTATGCATATCTAACATATGGTATCAGAGTAAGAAATCATGTTAAATTGCTTAGGATAATCGTGCATGTCTCTATAAAATGATATCTTTACCTATTTAGCTTTTTTAGGGTTTAGATATAAAATATATAACTGATGAATTTTTTATGATTTTGTTAAAATATTGAGTGTTTGAGGGTCGAATTTTGAGTTTTGAATCACAAAGTTTGTAAATAAGAGCGAAAAATCACATTAGGTTTGAGTTACCCGATTTTAAAATCAGACAATTAATACTAAAGCCGAGACATGGCACTGCAACGCTAAGCCAAAGTAGCCTGGCGCTGCGGCACCACTTACGTGGCTCTATAGCACTACCCTACAGTTTAGGTGGCACCACGGCGATACACTAGTGGTTGTACAGATCAGCATTGCGACACCTGGAAGTGGCATTGTGGTGCTATCCCCCCAAAAAAAATTTCTCTGCCCAGGCGATGGCACTACGACACTAATAAGTCAGCCTAAAAGAAGGCTTATTGATGTTGTTCTAGGTATCTTGTGATGGGAACCTACCTTATATATTTATTTGTTGTATGTCATACTAGTATATCTTATTTTGTATGCTTAGTTTATGATATTTTTTAATGTGAGTTGTTATTTTCTATTTTTTATTCTCTATTCAGTTTCTGCTTCAAACATATTTGCTAATTTGAATTCAATTCCAACTCTTAATGGCACAAACTTCAAGAGGTAGAAAGAGCATGTTATGATTATGCTCAGTTACATGAATCTAGACCTTGTACTTACGAAAGAATAACCTGCTACTATTACAGATGAAAGTTCTATTATGGCTGTTAAGAACTATGAGCAGTAGAAATATTCTAATCATATGAGTTTTATGATCATGAAACATTCTATATTTGAGACCATTAGAAGCACTATGCCAGAGGTTAATAATACTAAGGCATTCTTTGACACAATCGCAGAATGTTTCCAAAGGAATATAAAAGTGGAAACAAGTACTATGTTGAGCAATTTACTTGCTATGTGTTATAAAGATAAAGAGAACATCAAGGAGTACATCATGGAGATGTCTAATCTGGCTTCAAAACTAAAGGCACTTAAGGTAGGATTGTCGGATTCTTGTGCAATTAGTTTTATTCTTTCTTCCGCAACAATTTAGTCAATTTAAAGTGAGCTACAATACTCAAAAAGAAAAATGGAATCTTAATGAGCTTATACCTTAGTGTGTGCAAGAAGAAGATAGATTGAAGTAAGATAAGATAGAAAATGCTCACTTGGCGACAACCTCTCAAGATAAGAAAAGGAAAAGGACTAAGGATAAAGAAACTGCATCTGGGATTTCACAAAATAAAGTGTAAAAGAAATAAGATCAGGAATCAGGTTGTTTCTTCTATAGGAGTGTAGACCATATAAAGAAGGAATGTCCCAAGTACACAACCTAGCGTGTCAAGCAAGGTAAGTTTCTCAATTTTGTCTATTCTGAGATTAATTTTGCTTTTGCATCCAGTCATACTTGGTAGGTGGATACCAGTATCACTACTTACATAAGTATGTCTATACACGATTGTCTGATGAGCCATCTACCAAGTGATACTGAAAAATATATATATATGGGTAATAACAACACAGTACAATAGAGGCAATAGATTTATTTAGGTTGCAATTAGATTCCATTTTATTTTTGGATTTGGATGAGACATTCGTTGTACTGTCATTTAGATATAATTTAATTTTCATTTCAATTTTGGGCAAATCTGGTTATTCTTGTTTATTTGGAAATAATAAATTTAGTCTTTTTTAAAATTCCAATATTATTGTGACTAGTACTTTGATTGATAACCTATATAAAATTAACTCTATTACCTTAATTAATGAAACTTTATATATTGAGAAACGTGGTACAAAATGCAAAACTATTAAGAATTCCTCTATGTTATAGTACAAGCGATTAGGATACTTCTCTAAATAGAGAATACAACATCTTATGTCAAAAGAAATTCGTGACCCACTTGACCTCATAGACTTCACAGTTTATGTTAAGTGTATTAAAGGAAAATAGACAAATATATGTAAATTAGGTGCCAATAGAAGTTTCAGAACCTTAGAATTGATACATACTGATATCTATAGTCCATTTCCTACAGCTTCATGGAATGGCTAAGAGTATTTCATCACATTCATAAAGGATTACTCTCGCTATGGATACCTATATTTAATTCATGAGAAATTACAATCCCAAGACATATTTAAAGTTTTCAAAACCGAAGTTGAAAATCAACTTGACAAGAAAATTAAAGCCATGAAATCTGATCATAGTGGTGAATACTATGGTAGGTATTATGAATCTGGTGAACAATATCTATGACCCTTTGCCCAGTACTTAGAGGAATGTGGAATCGTCCTATATTACACAATGATAGAAAAACTTAATAAAAATGGTATTGTTGAGTGATGAAACTGAATATTTAAAGACATGTTGAGAAGTATGATCAGCCATTCTTCCTTACCTAAATCACTCTAGGGAGAAGCACTTAAGATTACAGTTTATATACTCAATAGAGTATCCATCAAATCATTAGCTAAGACCTTATATGAATTATGAACAGGTAAGAAGCATAACACTAAGCACTTGCATATTTGGGGTTGTCCAGCTGAGGCAAGGCTATACAGGCCACATGAAAAGAAACTGTACTCAAGAACAATAAGCTGCTATTTTGTTGGCTACGCTGAAACATCCAGAGGTTTCAAATTCAATGATCCCTCTAATAGGTCCTTTTTCAAGACAGATAATTTGAAATTCCTTGAGGAGGTTAAGGTTGGGGAAGGGGGGGAGAGATAAGGTAAGGGATATTATCTCTAAGGAGGAATTCATTTTTCTTCCTACAGTTGCTAATGAAGGTGATTAAGCTCTTTTGCTTGACATTATTCAAGAAGTAAATCCAGAAATTTAAGACAATATTCTGCAACTTCTTATCCCACATGAGGAACTTGCTCCTGAAAAGCATCCTCAACAACCTCAAGAGGAAGTATTATTAAGGAGATTTACTAGAGAAAGGAAAAATATGATTCCAGATGATTACATCATCTATCTCCTAGAACATGAGTTTAATATAGGAGTGAAAAATAATCCAATCAATTTCACTAAAATGTAACAAATTTCAAAATCCCAATAGTGGATTGCTGCCATGAAGGATGAGATGAAATCTATGAAAGATAACGATATTTGGAAACTCGTCAAATTAGTAGTAGGAAAGAAACCTATTGGTTAGAAATGGATTTTTAAAACCAAAAGGATTCTAAAGGTAATATCGAGAGATATAAAGCTTGTTTAGTTGCCAAAGTTTTCACTCAGAAAGAAGACATCGACTTTAAAGAGACTTTCTTTCTAGTTTCTTCAAAAGATTTTTTCAGATTAATTATGGCACTAGTAGCTCATTTTGTCCTAGAGCTACATCAGATGGATGTAAATACCACGATTTTCAATGGTGAATGATTTATCTGGTATAGTTCGAAAACTTTGTAACTAGAGATCCAAAGTCTATGGACATAAACTAAAGAAATCCATATATGGTCTCAAATAAGCATCTCGTCAATAGTGTCAAAGGGTGATAAATTCAATCTCATTTAATGTCCCAAGAATGAGTTTGAAGCTAAAGAAATACAGAAGATCCCTTATGCATTTGTAATAGGGAGTCTAATGTATGCTCAAGTGTATACGCGTCTAGATATAACATACATAGTTAGAGTGTTAAGCATATATTTAAGTAGCCCTGGTGTGGATCACTAGACAACAACAAAGAAAGTTTTACGATATTTATAGAAAACAAAAGATTACATGCTCACTTATCGGAGATCTGATCATTTGGATATTATAGGGTATTCTGACTCTGATTATGTTGGGTGCCTTGATAGTAAGAGATCCACCTCAGGCTATGTTTACTTGCTTGCCAAAGAGTTTTATCCTGAAATAGTGTTAAGTAAATGCTCACAACCTTTCCCACCATAGAGGTAGAGTTAATAGCTTGTCACGAGGTATCGAATCAAGGGATATGGCCGCGGAATTTTATCACCGGACTACAAATTGTCGATGGCCATTGAAGATTTATTGTGATAATAGAGCTGTTATTCTATACCCCAATAATAACAGAAGCTTGTCAAAGTCTAAGAACATAGATATTAAGTTTTTAGTTATTAAAGAAAGAGTTCAGAGTCACTTAATATCTATAGAACATATTGGTACTAACTCTATATTGGCGGATTCACTCACCAAAGGTCTAACACCTAAGGTATTTCATGAGCATACTGCTCATATGGGTGTTGTACTATTTAAGGATGTTTAGAATTAGTGAGAGTTAGATTTTACAAGTTCTCTTATAAATAGACATATTTATTATTTGATAGCAATAAAGTGACGATTTTCTTTTATACTCTGAATTTATATTTTATTTTATTTTTATTTGCTATTTTTGGCTAAAGTTACAGTTTTGCAAAAAATGAAAGACTAATTAAGGTTGTTTCATTGGAATCATAAAATATGCCAAATGGAAATAGGCATGTAAGAACACTTTTCGTGTAATTTCCACGTCATGCATCCATACTTGATCTGTGTCATTGCATGTATTGATTTGGTAATCAATAATGAGTTTAGTTGCCTACGTAGGTGCAATGAAGGCCGTTTTGCTTTCATGTTGATGTACATGATGATCCAGATTATCTTAAGAAGTAATTTCTTAATAGTCAGCAATAAAGTGCACACTTAAATTTTCATTATATAATTATTTCAGGAACACTCATGAAGCCAAAGTGAGAGATTGTTGGGTTTTCTATTATGGGCTACACGTGTATATCATAATAATACAGGCTAAGGGCTATCTAAATAAGTAGGGCCATTAAATGATCTAATTATGTACTTAAGAAATTATTAATTAAGTATGAGTTATGTAATATGTGGTTATCTAATATTGGACCAATAAGGATTAATAGGGTCTCTATTGACTGTAAGTATATAAAAACATAACTATTAGGGTTTTGGTCCTCAAGCCAAATAAAAAGTACGTTATTATCCTCTACCTCCATCAACAGATAGAGATTCCATTTAGTATACATAGAGTATTTTGGCTGTAATTAATTAATCATTTCCGCTTACATATTCACATCCTTAGCTGTCAAACACAATGGATCTAGGTTAGTAACGGACTTTCTCTTTTCCTTTCAATTTGACTTGATAGATTCTAGGACTGTATTTCATTTAATAATCCATTATGTATATCTAACACTTTTTCTATTAGTAAAATTTAATTATAATTTAAAAAGAATAGCAAATTAAATGATAAGAAGTGCAAAAGTAAAAAAGTAGACAACATTGCATATTATTTTATTTTCAATATTCTAAGTTACTACAACATTTAATAGTTAACAATAATATCAAATTGTTTGTATTTTTTCATCTTCATGATTCTTTTCTTCAAACTTTTATCTACAATAATTAAATTATGTGCAATATGTACTTTTTTGAAAAGAATTAAAAAGTATTGATATAACTGTTTCATCCCTTTTTTAATGTTTTCTTAAAATTTTGTGATTTATAGATTTTTTTATGTACGCAGCTAGCTAATTCATTATTTATCAAGAAACATCGGTGAGAACCACAAAAAACAATGATGTACTATTTTCATCTTTCTATATATATGGGTCCTAATTCCATGAGGATATGATCATAACTTTGTAATGAATCTACTAGTAGGGTTTCTTTGGAGTTTCTTTTATATTTATTTATTTTAATAATAGAACGAAAAAAAAAATAAAAAAGGAACATATATAGCAACGGAGAAGAACGTCACCCGACACCCGTCAGTAACTAAAGCTATACACATCAAGGAGAAAAGCAGAAAGCAATGTGAATATAGATTTAGATATAATTATATATATAGTATTGGTGTGGATTTTGGTCTATGAACCAATGCGCACCACGCACCTTGAGTGGTTCTTCCTTAAGGAAAGCCAAAACTCAGATTTGATATAGGTGTGGTCTGTATAATCTTAAATAAGGCTTTGACTGGACTTTTCACCAACTAGTAATGGGTGGTACCGGTATGGTACCTGCCAAATTTTTTCAACAGAAAAGTAGTCAATGACACATCTAATAAAGTATTCTATGGAATAGTGCACTAGTAGTAAATGAATGATAAGAGGAGAAAAAGCCAAAAGGACAAATAGAGATTTGGGAATTTGTGACTGCTTACCTTTTTCAGGTGAATATGAGGATATTTATAGTAGCCTTATAGTTCCCTAAAAGTCAGGGTTGATATCCATGTGTTCTAAAAAAGATAGAAGGGAATCCCGCGTACTCACTTACACGGACACGAGTATGTGATTGAGCCAGGTTTCAGCCTCTCCTTGATTTACACTTTCTTTATTCTTTCTCTTAGTCAGAGATATGTCATTATATTGATAGTTGGCTATTTCTCAGTTCTTTTTTCTTTCACTTAGGGTACCTAACTAGCATGTGGAATGACTTATGACTTACCATGGTTTCGATGCCTCTATAACTTACCATGGTTTTGATGCCTCTATGACTTACCACGATTTCGAGGAACTTTCTAGGCTCAACCCCAAATGCACGTTTGGCAGGGTTCAACTATTGGTTAATTATCCTATCTTAGGAAAATCATGCATGTATGCAGATATGGAAAAACACATGATCATATTATGAATGCAGCAGAAAAATTAGCGGATTTAGGTTTTAAAATTTTTACATGAAAATAGTTTTCATAACCATATAATACACATGCATCATATATAAGATCATGTATAACATAAATCAAATCTAGATACAAAACCCTAGAGATGAGATTAGGAATTACCTCTTGTAGCGTGTTCCTCATTGATCTCCTTCTTAATAGTGATCAAATCTCCAACCCTAGATTTTCTTGTTTATACTCTTGCTCTTGGTTGACGAAGTGAGTGGGCACCAAGTTAAAACCTTCGTTGGAGAACGATCAAGAACGTCTTCTTAATCTATGGAATACTAGGATGTGAGATGAGACTATGAGATTGTGAAAAACCTTTTTTACTCTTACTTAGCCTAGGTTGGCCGAATTTTCTCTTTCTCTCCCTGTGTCTTATGCGTGTGACTCCTTAGAGTTACTGTGTAGTTTTTCCTCTCATATATCTATATATATGGGACCAAAAACTGCTAATCCCAATCCAATTAGGATTGGGCTTGTTCTTCAATTTGGGCTTGGGTGTATTTTTATAAATATATCTAACTCATGAAACTTATTTATAAAAATACCAACTTCTGTGTATAATTATTATTTTACACAGTTTCATGAAACTTATTTCACAAATACCACCAACCAATTAATGAGCTTAATTGAGCTAGACAAGGGACCTAATGGATCCAAATAATCTAAGCTCCAATAATATGATAAATACATAATAACTCTTATTATGGTATTTATATAAATATTATTAGTAAAGGGGACACTCCACTAAAGGCCCAATACTGCACTCTTAGATTAAATGTCATGCCTTTTATAGAGATTTAATCAACCAACCTTGATTAATCGATCCATATAGCATATTCTATACCACATGTATAATCCCTATACAATGCCATAGTTGGATAGGTGAAATTACCGTAATACCCCTCCAACACCTATTTACCTTTAAGTTACCATCTTTCTATCAAGGAATAATGTTGTCGATAATTTTGTTCTCAATGGCCATTTAGACAAAATTATCAACCAATTCACAAAGTGAATACTAAGATCTTAGATTTAATTATTCTATGAATCTTAAAAGAACCTAAAGTGGCATTAATGTATAGTGTCCTTAACTATTTAGTGTTCCCATCAATTCATAAGCCATAACCTCCAATATGCCAGAGTTCACCTCTAACTTCATAGAGGTTAGTCTTTTAACAAATCAAAAAGCTATAACCTATGAAAGCAAGTCCAGTCAAACATCAAGGATTAAGATTTATATGCTAAGAGCTAGTTTGTGATAATATAAGAATTAAGTTACGACACTCTAATTCTTTATATTACTTGGTCTAGTTTAATACATATAATGTGTTTATATTGTATTAGTGTTTCTATCAGAAGTCAGATACTTCAATGATTTGAGACACATCATTCCCGTTGAGATAGATAAACACTATAACTTATAGTAAATAAAGTATTCCATCTTTATTTATAGATTGTAAACTACTTCATTTAGACTTAGATAAAGAAACAAGTCTACCCATAATTAATACTTAATCATGTTTGTTTCTTTATACACATATAAAGTCATGGAATCTTTTTCAAAAAACTATTCAATTAAGATAGTTTAATCTAACAAATATCATAATTTCACATAAGAGATAGTTGTTTATACTTAAAAGGGTAAAATTAGAAATCTGCTTTTTAGGGCATAAATCTCAACATCAACCTCATTTTGTATTCCCTGAGGATGTCGAACATCTCCTTCAGGTTATCCATATGGTCAGCTTTTTTGAGGCTTTTGACCAGCTTGTCGCCAACATATACTTCCATCATTCTTCCGATATACCCTTTGAGCATTTTGTTGATAAGCTTTTAATATGTAGCTCCAGAATTCTTTAGTTCGAACGATATCATTAAGTAACAGTACAACCCTTGGTTAGTTATGAACGAGGTCTTTTCTTCATCTTCCGGGAACATGTGAATCTGGTTGTAGCCCAAATAGGCATTCATGAAGCTTAAGAGCTCGTGCCCGGCTATCGCATCTACTAGGTCATCAATTCTTGATAGTGGAAAAGAGTCCTTTGGGCAAGCCTTGTTGAGATCAATGAAGTCTATATAGACTCTCTATTTCCTATTTGCCTTTTTTTACCAAGACTATGTTGGCCAGCCACAACAGGTAGTTGACTTATCTTATGAACTTTGCCTTAAGTAGCTTTTCGATCTCTTCATTAATTGCCCTATACCTTTCTAAATTGAACTTCCTTCTTTTTTGAATAACTATTTTTGCATGTTTGTTCACCTTCATCCTACGGATGATCATCTTAGGGTCTATGCTGGTCATGTCCTCCTGTGACTAGGCAAATACGTCCTTATGCTCTTTTAGGAAATCCATAAGTTTTTCTCGAAGTTCCCCCAACAATTTATACCATATTCTAACCGATCGCTCTAGGCAGTAGTCGTCTATTTGGATAGATTCTAGGTACTAAATGGGTCTAACTCTCTTTTCCTTTTGCTCTGCTCGGGGGTCAAGCTCGTTAATGGCTTGTGCATCTTTGGGAATACCCCTCACATCATCGACTTGGTAGATAATGGACACCATTTGCACTTTTTGATTGGCTTTTATTGCCATGGCATAATACTTTCATGCTGAGGTCTGGTCTCTCCTGATTACCCTAAACTCCTATTCGATTGAGAACTTTATAATGAGTTGGTAGGTTGACATAACTACCTTTAACTTGTTCAAGGTTGGTCATCCGATTATAGCATTGTACGCCGACCTTTGGTCTACGACGAGGAAATTCACTATTTGTGTGGTGGCGGCGGGTTCTTTCCCAAACGTTATAGGTAATCCGATCACTCCTATAGGGAGGACACATTCTTCCGTAAACCCATATAGTGGAGTCTTGGAAGGCCTCTACACTACCCCTCTTATGTTCATCTTTTAGTATGCTAATGCAAATAGTATGTCTACCGAGCTACCCGTGTCAACTAGAACCCAAAATACTCGACCATTAGTGATCTTGAGCATCACCACGAGAGCATCATTGTGTAGATGGATTAACCGCTTAGCTTTTTCCTCAGTGAATGTAATTGATGTTGATTCTTGTTTAGAGAACTTAGCAATGTGCTCTGCCATGTTTTCTTGTTGACCAAATGCGATCCCTTGAGCCAGTCTTACTTGTCCTCGTCAAGTTTTAGCCGAATCACCAGTTACTGGCTCTCCTGAGATGGTTCGTATTTCATGAGGTGCCCTATTGTTATTGCTGCTAGGACCTGCTTACCTACCTGCGTTCGTGCTTCCACAGGGAGCGAAGGTGTAAATTTGCTTATCTTGCTCGGCAGTTCTGTTCACATACTCCTTTAAGTAACCTTGTTAGATTAGTCCTTCTATTTGATCCTTCAAGTGCCGACACTCGGACGTTTCATGCCCTAGCTCCTTGTGGAACCTGCAGTATGTATTCATGTTTCTCTTTTCTAGCGGTGCCCTCATTGGGAGTGGAGCTTTTAGCATGTTCTTTCCCTTAATCTACATAAGGATCTACCCCCTTAGAGTGTTCAAGGGTGTGTAGTTCTGCTTGGGGACAATTGTTTTGCTCTGAATCGGGAGTGGGGGTCGGAGGTTATTCATGGTGGGATGTTGCATTAAGTTGTTAGGGGGAGGTGTGTCTTGCTTATTATTTTTCGGTTGAGGTTTACTAGTCTCGTCTTTAGCTTTCACTCTTTTCTTTGACTCCCCACTTGTGCCGACCATTCGGGTGATGGTGCCTTCTTTTACTCTAGTCGGGAAATATCCTTCAACATTTGCTCTTTCCTATGCTTTCTCTTTGAAAGTGGCTTAGATAGTAGGTCTCTTCTTACTCATAAACCATACTAATTTCTCATGTTATGTCCCTTCTTGAGTAATGTTCAAAATTGTCTCTTGTGTAACACCCGGGTACTCAAGTACTGCAATATCGAATCGGGCGAGGTAGGACCTCAAGGATTCACTTTCCCCCTGCTTTATGGTCTTAAGGTAAATTTAGCCTTTTTGTTGGATCCTTGAGCCTAAGAACTACAGTACGAATGCCTCGCATAAAGCGTCAAAATCTTTAATGGCCCTAGATTCTAGTCCGCTATACCAGATTTGTGCTGAGCCTGCTAATGTGAATAGGAAAGCAATATAGAACATTATGGGGTCAGCTTCGGCTATTGTCATCCATGCCTTATAGTTTTGTACGTAATGGGTTGGGTCTCCTTTGCCATCATAAAGGGGTATATTCAACATTTTAAAATGTTGAAAAGGGCATGATCGTTCTATTTTTATTGGGAATAGAAACTTAGTCTCTTCTAGTATCGTTCGGACATTTTTAGTTAGCTTTCTTCGGCCAAAAGTTGATCGACTTGCCTTTTGAGGGCTTGATAACGCTCATCTCCATCTCTAATTTGTTGCTCAGGGACGGGTCTGACCAGTGTTATTTCCGGTGTTGATCTTATTCGTAGGGTAGTTTCGTGGCCTTACTATAGCAGGGTTTAGTGGACTTCAGCTTCTCTTCTTCATTGGTTCAATCTTTCCCTGAGATTCATAGTCCTAAAGTATTCGGACATTCTTAGAACATGTGTCTATGTTGTTATTGAGAGCTAGTCATTTGAATACAGTCCTCCTAGTTCTTAAGCTACTGGTCCTTTCTCTCCCTCCCCCTCAAAATGATTGGTTATTGTTGGAAGCATAAGACACTACTCGGTAATTCCTCCTATGCCTCCTCCTTGGTACACGAGTTTTGCCACTCTCCTTGGTTGGAGCTCCTCTGGTCAGATGTGTTCTTGCCTCGTTGTACTTGTCCTTGTCCCCTTGGATAGGATTTCTCGTTTCGTCCTCTTAGAAAGAAACACTATTTGGGGTGACAAGGATCAGATGGGCAACATTTTGGCCGACCGCGTTCGCTAAATGCTCAACAATTGAGGCGAGTTGTTGCACCTAGTACACAAGCTTATTGACCCTATCTCAGCATGGCCGTGGTGGTTGAGGGGTGACCACTTGGTCTTTAATTTGCTGAGGGGGAATGATGTTCGCTCGGTCTCGTAGGTTGTATTGCCGGTGGTCTCTTTCACGAGTGTTGGTCTAAGTGTGGTCAGTTGTTCATGAACCAGATGCTTTACTCGGCATCGTAAAGGTTACAAGGAAGTACTTGAGTTGTTAAAAGTTGCTGGTGAGGGTCATGCATCAGTCTTCCAGCTAGGTGCTCTCTTTCTAGCGCCAAAATATTGGTATGAATTTTGGTCTGTGAACCAACGCGTGACACACACCTTGTATAGTTCTTCCTCAAGGGAAGCCAAAATCCAGATTTAATGTAGGTATAGTCAGTACAACCTTGAATAAGGTTATGACTGGACTTTTTACTAACTAGTAATGAGTGGTACCAGTATGGTACCTACCAAATCTCCTTAACATAAAGGTAGTTAGTGACACATCCAATAAAGTATTCTATAGAATAGTGAACTAGTAGTAAATGGTTGATAAGAGAAAAAAAGGCCAAAGGGATAAATAAGATTTTGAGAATTTTTTGCGGCTTACCTTTTTCAGGTGATTGTGAAGTTATTTATAATGGATTTATGGTCCCCCAAAAGTTAAGATTGATATCCACGTATCTTTGAAAAAATAGGAATAAATCTCGCCTACCCACTTGTACGGACACGAGTATGTGATTGGGCCAGGTGTCGGCCTCTCTCGAGTTCGTACCTTCTTTATTCCGTCTCTTGGTCGGAGCTATGTCGTTATATTGATTGTCGGCTATTTCTCAATTCTTTATTTTATTCACTTAGGGTGCCTGACAGGTGTGCAGTATGAAATCCGTCCAGGCCAATTTTCCATCTTAGTAAGCTCGGTCGCGTCGCAACTGCTCAATTTTTCTTTTAGACTTACTTGACTATTTTTAATGATAGGATGTAGCCTTAACCCCTACTTGGCTTAGATAGTTGGTTGGTCGTTATTTAGTCATTGTCACGACGTATCGTTTACAATATAGTGTACATGTCCTTTTTTTGATTTATTTGGGTAAATTACCCTCAACATGCAGGGTGATGTTTTAATGGAGTTTTTTCTTTTTGCTCCATCGATGGGTACTCTAATTTGGGTCATTAGATTTTAATCTGATGGTTATAATAATATTAGTCATTTTATAAAAGAAATTTAATTAGTAAGTAGATATATATATAGAGAAAGTTATTTATGATTAAAAATATTGGCAACCTATTTATCACCTATTGGTTGGACAATAATCATCTTTTCGTTATTTTTGCTTTCATTCCCATTCTATGTTTGATTCCTATATTTTTGTTTCATTCCGTTTCATTCCTTATCTCTTACCAATTATATACAAGTATAACTTTCTTCCCTTTTTAAAATTTTATTTCTACACAAAACTAATTTTTTCTCCTCCACGCACCTATCTCTTTCTTTCTCTTTTTTTTTTTTTTTTCATTTCACGTCTTTTATAAAATATTAATTTTTAATAAAAAAAAACTATTTTTATTAATGATTTAATAATTATTGATTAAAATATTATTTTTGCATATGTATTTCTATTAACTATCAAATGCCCTATCTCTTTCTTTCTTTCTTTCTTTTTTCATTTCACATATTTTATAAAAAAAATACTTTTTAATAAAAAAAGTCAACTATTTTTTGATTAATTATTTGATAATTATTGATTAAAATATTATTTTTGCATATATTTTTTTTTACTAAATATCAAATGTGTTAATAATTAACTATCAAATGTGTTAATAATCTTTAACTAACCGTTTATTAGTTAAAAAAATGAAATCATGCATATCCCTAAAAACAATTTAATAAAAAATCAAACCGTGTAACTTGATAAAATATTCTCAAAATTCTTTCAAAAAAGAATGATCATATATGTCAAACTATTAAATACAAATAATTTTGATTAAAAATATTATTTAAGAAATCATTTCAAATTATTTTCCTTAAATATTCGTTTCCAAATCGTATTCCTAACTTAATAGAGAGAGGATTCTTTGAAAAATTAGAATAAGAATTATTGTAGGTAAAAATGACTTATTATTACAAATTATTTTCAACTTGGTCATAGTATCCTTCCCATGGAAGTAAAAACAAAAAGTTTCATTAAAATATGACTAATATATATATATATAGGCACTAATTCTGTAGATATTTTTTTCTTCGTATAAAAATATTATTTTGTCTAATTAAAATTGATTACGCATGTCTTTTTATGATAAAAATAGAAGAAAAAATATTAAATAATATTTATTTATTTCTGTTATATTTTTTCCAACTATTCAAATTATAGTAATAATTAGATCATAATCCAATGGCTAAAAAAAATCTATTAATAAAAAAAAATATACCTTTGAGTTGGAACCTTTATATATGCATATCAAGTCATCATCGTCAACAAGAAAAAAGAGAAAATAAATTACTTAATTAATAATCTCTACCGTAAAAGCGACCCAACTTTGAAGTTGCCAACTAAATTATTTCTAAACATATATTCATCTAATAATATTTAATTAGCCGTGCAACTAATGATATGCAATTTGCAAATGGATTAATTTATAAAACTATTTAAAAATTAAAATTAAAATGAATTAACTATATGAGTTCAGCCAATACTGCTAAGTTTTTTCTTTTTAATTTTCATGTTATAAATTTACATATATTTTAAGGAAGTAAGAATCATCTAACGAAAATTTTAATAAAATAAAATATATAATAAAATAACCAATATTAAATAAGAGATACCATTCGATGTGACGATGGACCTTGAGTAGATAGACAACGTGCAATGCGTTACCACTAATTATGCCTCGCACGAATTAGTATTAATGGCTACATAAATATGTATACACACATAAATATGTATATAAAATATACATAAATTCACGTGTATATATATATATATAGTTAATTTGAATTTCTGAAAGTGCATTTATATAACTTATTATAAATATTTTTTAGCAGTTATTAGATCATTATTTATCAATTAATATAATTTGAATCATTTAAAAAAAAAAAAAGTACACACATTATACACATTATGTGTTACCTTTTTACCGTAAAAAACATGTAAAATAAAAAGAGCCCATTTTTTTTCTCACATGATGAGAGACTAAAATATGAACTCCAATTGGTCCAAGAATTTTTGTGTACGCGCACTCATTGATGGTTGCATACTTGCATATACTATTGGGCTTATAGAAATTCTCCACCTCAAATCACACTGCTTGGCAATTAGACAAAGTTATTATGGGAATTAAACAAATTGTCTGAACTCCATTTTATTGTATTGGGAGAAAATAAAATAAAAATATAAGAGAAAAAGGAAAAAAAAACTCTCCTCTCTCGGATAAAGTCGCCATTAAAGCCGGTGCTATATGACCTTCATGGTTGTCTCCGCTCTTCAGCTTGTATCTCCCGACTTTTTATGAAAGCCAAAGCAAAATAAACTCATAAATTAAAACCCAAAACAAACCAGACAAAGAAAGAGGACCCTCTGACATTTGAAACGGAAATCGTTTCCACAAACCTGCACATTTTGTAAATTTGAAAGGAAACTAATTGAATCCTAATCTCACAGGAAATGGATAAAGAATATAGATAATAAGAAACAAAATTTTTTTAAAAAATCTCAAAAAATCATTTCAAACAATCTTTGAACCAAAGAAAAAAATCTTCTCGTCCATATTCTTTGCAAAACATTGAGATGGATTGAATTCGAAATTCTAAAAAAAAAAAAAAAGTATAATTAGGGGAAAGATATGATAAGGCCCTTCTTCTTTTTTTTTTTCTTTCTTTTTTAATTTTCGACATCTACTCATCGAAAAAGGTAATGTGCACTGCAAGTTGGGGTTGGATGTTTGTCTCTGAAGAAAATTGGTCGTTTTATCATGGAGAGAATGAAATCAAGTTGGAGATTCGGTATAGCTTCGAGTCCAGACCATTCGGGCAATGTTTTTTTTTTTCGGTTGTTGTGAAGTATCAAATTCGATTAGGGGCTTGCGACTTGGGCTTGGATAATGTAGTCGGCAGAGACAGAGTACCACCACCGCACCCGTATTCACCGAAACTCAAACCCCGAAGCTCGAACAAATTGCCAACGAGCTCCTTGACCTTACGAAGCTCGAGTGTACGACTACTCAGTACTCTTCCGCCTCAAAATAAGCCTCAATCGGTACGGTCCGGCAATCTCAGCGCCAGCTCTTCTAGGTCCGCAAGGCCAGATCTGGATCGGCATCGGCAGACACAAAGGCGGCAAAGAAACTCAGATTTAAAGATTTAAGATTGATAAGCTTTTTCCTATTAAAATACTCAGATTCCGCCATTGATGGAGGAGCTTTGGTGGTGATATGTGAAAACAAATCCTTGGTAGAATAAGATCTACAACCACATACTCATGCCCACAATATTTTCATCTGGGTCCACTTACTTTAAATCTAGTTCATCCCACTCAAATCAAGTGGCCTATATTTAGGCACTCATCTAATGGGTGAAAATAAGGGCTCCAATATTAGCCCTGTCCTAAATTTTATTGGCGGATAAAACCATAATTATAAATAAGTTAAATATTACCCTATCTATATATATATATATATATATATA
>JXTB01000234.1:26513-97961 GCA_002914805.1 Parasponia andersonii | reverse complement strand
AAAAGACGTGCATCATTAATGTTCTTTCTCTCTCTTACTTTTTACAATAAAAAAATATACATGCTAAATTTTCATTGGCCAAATTGATACCTATCTATAGATAAAAAAAAAAAATACCCACTGGATTGGTGCCCATATATATATATATATATATATATACGTAATGGATTGATCCCCTATTTGGCTTTCGAGTTTGGAGTCTTCACCTTTGTCCCCTGTACACGTTTTTGAAAGAAAAGAAGTACTGCGGTGAAGAAAAGGCCAAATTACGGTTCAGACACACAGCCTTTAATCCTTTACGCTTCAAATTGATTGATCATCACATCGAATATGGGGGCTTTAATTTCTTCGCAGAAGTTATGATATGAAAAGTCGAAATCAATGAAAACAATCATTGCAGCAACAATTTCACAGAGAAAAACACAATGAAATAATGATAAATTGAAACTTAATTGGGCTCTTAGTTACATTAAAAAAGAAAAAGAAAATTCAATTAGAATGTATTCATACGAAGGACATGTCACCAAATGCAATGAACTAAAAAGGCACCCCAGTCTCTTTCAAAAAAAAAAAAAAAAAAAGAAAGAAAGACATCCCAATCCCAGCGGGAGTCCAGCAAGTGGTACTGTGCTACAAAATCAAATTTGTGGCTTTTTTTTCTTGACAGCACGAAATAGATATGACATGTAATTTGATTGTGACGGTGATCTTTTTCTTTAAATTTATTCTTATAATTATTATTGTTCTGGCTTAAAAGTGACCGAAACATTCCTTCTATATTACATTATTACTTTTTTTTTTTCCCGCTTGAGTGCATTAGTAGTTGCCTAAACAGCGAGAATAGGAGAACGGTAGAGTAATTTCGGCCGTGGTCGACTGGGACCTACAGCTGCTTAGAATATACGGAGTACAGATTTTTTTTTTTGGTAATCAATAAAGAGTACAGATTAAGATATATATGGATTTATTTACCACAAGATAAAACAAAATAAGAAAAATAATAAAGTGGCATTCAAAAGAAAGGATAATTGAAGAGAAAACCAATAACAGTTCTCGTATTTTTCTGATTAGATTTGTATAAATCTCACGTTGAATAATGCGATTTGTTTTGTCACGCTCACAGAGTAGGAATCGTCACCTCCAAAATAATGTAGGAACTTAGAATTAGTAGCTAAATAGTTTTTGATTACCTAAGAAGGAAAAAGTAGTTTTCAATTGACCGACTTACATTTGAACAAAGACTAATTAAAATATAATATCTTTAATTAACCATAATCATCTGGACAGGACAGTACACAAGATTTAGAAAGTACAATAATTTACAGCAAACAAACGACTGTTCATCTTATTACCATATTCCATGATTTGTGCACTCCTTACTTCCAACGGCACTCAGAGTATAATCCTATGATAAAATGAGTAAGGTGATAAGTTATATCGGTAGTTGATGCTTTAATTTTTGAGCAGTGTTATTGTGAAATCCCATAGAAATTGTAAAAGCAAATTGATCTTTTGACCTAACAAAAATGGATTTGGACGGATTTAGGTTTAAGTTTATTTGGGCAAAAATGTAAGAAAAGTTTTTAAATTTGGGATTAAAATATAATTACTCAAGGGTATTTTTTAGAAGATTTTTAGAAAATTGGGTCCAAGAGCAAATAAGCAAAACAGTGCCAAATTAACCAGAAGTTGACACGTGGCGCTACAGTTACGAAAATTGCCCATAAATCTCCGCATTTTTCCTTTTTTTTTTTTGATTTGGTCCCCGGAGCAAACCCAAAATCCGAAATCTGGCAAAACTCCGTTGAGCCACCTCCGACCATCGTTGCCCCGTGTCACTGAACAGTGTTGACGTCTAGCTGCCGGACGAATCTCCCGCCGCCAGAACCAGCCCCGTCGGAGCTGCTGATCGCCAGAAAAATGCAGAAAATGCCGCGGATTCTTTTCCTCGCCGGAGCCGATTCTGGCCAACGTTCGCTGCGAAACTAGTCGCTGTGGACTCGTCTCCTCACGAGCAATCTGATGGTAGGTACCTCTTGTCTTAATTTTGCTCCGTTTGACTTTATTTTCGTTGGACAGTTTTGTGTGTGATTGGTTTTGAAATTGACTTTTCGATCGGACCGTTAGATTTTAAAATTGATATCATTTGGAATCTACGTTGAAAATGGTGAAAAATGATATATATATTGACTATGTTCCGAAACGGGTCCGAAAAACGAAATCGAACGGCTCATATTTGCCTCGATTTACATGTCATGGAACCCGCATCCAAATTTGACAAAATATATGTCTAACCTAGGATTTTTGGGTGCTCTAAATTCAGTGATGAAGTCCGTTGCATGATTTGAAGCTCCGTTTGAAAATCAAGTTTTCAAACCAAGGAACCAAAGTTTCGAAAACGACGTCCGCTCTTCCAAATGACACCCAAACGACACCAAACTTTCTCCATAGCCTTGTAACGCTAGTTGGACGCTCGATAGAGGTAGGGATTCGATTACTTGATTCTAAAATTAATTTAATTTATGAATTTACATATTTTCAATAAATAGAGAATTTCGTGAAATAATTTATAAAAATTGTGTTTATGTCCATTTTTGACCTGATTTGAAATATAAACTGCCTGGGAGACACGTCACATTGGTTGACGAGTCATATAAATTGTTTTGGATTGATTTCTGTAGGAAATTGGATTTTTAGATTTTGATAGAAAATAGCTGTTGTAATGCCGAAATTTTTAGAAAATCCAAAATAGTTTGAGAACTCAGTTTTGAGGACTGGAAGTGATTTGATTAAAGAATACTGCATGGTTATTTTGAGATTTTGTGGAAATGGTGCATATCCTTATTCTGTCATTTATAAAACATTTGCATACATTCACACATTTGTGATGCCCTACATCAGGTGATCAGACTTATGATGCCCACATCGAGTGATCGGACTTACGATGCCCACATCGGGTGATCGGACTTACGATGCCCCATATCGGGTGATTAGACTTACGGCGCCTCTTTAGGTGGCTCAGACTTACGAGTGATCCATTATGACACTTCGGATATCATGATTGCATACATGGATATATGTTGGCTTGAATAGATATGTACTGGTTTTGATGAATGTTACAATGGTTTGAAATGTTTGAACCATTGGACTATGATTTCTACTTGAGTTTTGTGAACTGTTTTGAATGGAATACTGACCATGCAGGACCTTCAATATGAGTATATTTTATATATTTGTAAGAACTTATAATTGATTCTCTACTGGGCATTAGCTCACCCCTTTCTTCCCTTCAGGTGGTACTCAGTGTAATTGGATCAGAAGAGTTAAATCGAGGCATTTGCAGAGCAATTAGTTTATTTATATTTTGGTAATTTCCTATGAGACTTGTGAAATATTTAAATTTGAGTAGGAATTTGGATTTCATTAAACTTTATAAATTAGAATATAAAATCTGGACATGGTTTGTATTACTTATGTCTAAGTTTGAGTGTGAGATGATTTGTGATGTACGACTATTAAAACAGTTATTTTATTTACGGTCTATGTTCAATGAATGACGCATAACTGTAGGAATTTATTTTCAATTAAATATTTTGTTGAGGCAAGTTTTGAAAGGTTAAAGATCCCGGGGCAAAATTTTGAATGAATTGAGTCTTTTTTTTTAGTTCTTTTTAGTATTTCAAATTTATGAAATACTCATTCTACCATTGACCCTGGCCTCGGGTCGTGACAGTTTATTACTTAATTACCTTTAATTTATGCCATAGGGATGGTTAATACTATAATAATATGTTAATCTATTATTGAATGATTCTAGTTAATAAATTAGATGTCCTATACTCTATTTAAAGTGTAATTATAATTAATTAACTAATAACAAATTAACATATTGTGCGATGTTAGCCGATAAGATACTTCATAATATTACTTTAAAAGTTGATAGGATAAATTGAATATTTCACTCAAATATTTTTGTAACTTTTTATTACTTTGTGGTGAATACCTTACTTAAAAGAGAGCATTATTCGCAATCTTTTTCTCTCTTTTTATACCCTTTTTTCTCTATCAAAAAAAAGTTCTATAGTTGCACTCACAGAGGTTAGAGAGGAAATGTTTCCTTCTTTGGTCTCTCATTTCTCTTCCTCTCTGATATTTCCTCAACCTCTCATGGAGATGAGAGATCTTTTTCAATTTTCTTTTAGTTTTTTAATAAATTCAAATATAGATGTGGTTGGTAATACCGCTTTTTCTATGAATTTTCAAGCTCGGTTACCAAATTTTGAATCTAAGAGTTTATTCTTTGATTTAGATCTGTTAGACGAATAAGTTGGTTTTTTTTTCAGTGAGTAAATCTCAATTAATGTTGAAATCACATAGTTTACCTTGCGAAAAATAGTCTAAAAGTAGATATTGAAAACACTAATTTGTTAGTAATTCTTATTATCTTTTTCTTTTGAAGAATTATAATAAATTGTATATTTATAAATTTATTTTTTTATTTTTTTTATTACGAAGAGTTTAAAATTATAATGGTTATATTTGTATTCGAATCTTTTTGCTTTGAGTAAGAGTTCGCTTTTATTTAAAAGAAAAAAGAAAAAACGCATCCTAACTTTTAGGTAACTTGGTCCCCTTTAATCTTATCATAATTGAGACTAATTATATTGTATACTGCTAAAATTATTGTACAAATAATAATTATTTATTCTTTAAAAAAAATTAATTATTTATGAATTGTCAAATCTATTAATTATTTTGTGATCTGACTCTTGCAGAAACAACAACTACAATAATAATAAGGGAAGGCACAGTAAGGAGGACAGTAATAATTAGACAAATATTTGTAAGGGAGTGATTAGAGTAGAGTACTATCACGACCTTAGCTTTAAACTAGACAATCGTGCGACATTTAGTACAATTCGTCGCACTAAGTCAGCCTACCAACACTCAAAAAAGGGACTTAGAGTAATCTTTTGAGACAAAGTGGTAAAGATGATAGAGTTTAGGTGAATGAAAGCTTTGAATTACTCTTAGATTACTTAGAACTCTCACAAATAGGACTTCCTCAATTTTTTTAGGTGAGCAGTATATATAGAGGACCTTAGAGCCATGAGCAACAACATTTGGATTTTTGGGAGCCAAATGAGTGGGGCGTAACATCTTTCCCCACTCAAGTTCGCGACGTCCCCGTCGCGCCATCAACTTTGAACCGCTCAATATGGTTTTTGAATTGCCACAAGGCATCTTCATACTCCCAACTAGCCTCGGCCTCGGGCAAATTCTTCCATTTCACTAAGTATTCCTGATAATTAGGAACACCACGTCAGCGGATCAAGCGATCAGCTAAGATGCACTCTATCTCTTTATCAAAAGAGGTTACCACCGCAGTAGGAGCCCTTTTAGATTCACCCCTTGAAGGATCTCCCTCATTTCTATAGTAGGGTTTTAGTATGCTAACATGGAAGACAGGGAAAATTTTTAACTTAGCAGGGAGTTGAAGCTTATAGGAGACCTTACCTACACGCTTGAGTACTGGAAATGGACCTTCGTATTTGCGTACCAATCCTTTATGCACCTTCCTTAAAGTTTTGAATTATTAGGGTAACAACTTGACAAGGACTGAATCTCCCTCTTGATACTCAATGTGTCTCCTCTTTTTGTCGGCCCACTTCTTTATTCTTTTAGAAGCTTTGTTCAAGTAGGCTCTAGCAAACTCCGCTTGTTCATGCCATGCCTTAGCAAACTTGAATGCTGCATGACTCTTCCCATCGTAACTTGCTGCTAAGGCATGTGGGGTCATAGGTTGTTGACCCATGACTATCTCGAAGGGACTCTTACCCATAGACTCGCTCCTCTGGAGGTTAAAGGAGAATTGGGCTACATCAAGTAGTTTTGCCCAATCTTTTTGATTGNGTGAAAGCTAGTAGAAAAGTTCAAGTCTGATCCCATCAATTTGAACAATTCTGTCCAAAACCTTCCAGTGAATCGAGGATCACGATCACTTACGATGTTTGATGGGACTCCCCAAAGCTTCACGACATGCTTTATAAAGAGTCGTGCAGTCTCATCGATGGGACAATCGGGTGAAGCAGGTATAAAAGCGGCATACTTGCTGAAGCAATTAACCACCACTATAATGCTGCCAAAGTCCTCTGACTTAGGCAGGCTAGTAATAAAATCTATGGAAACACTCTCCCACGGTCTCTTAGAAATGGAAAGAGGTTCCAACAATCTACCCGGTGATTGTTGTTCCACCTTGTCTTATTGGCATACAAGACAAGTTCGTACATAGGCCTCGACATCATCTCTTAGTTGAGGCCAGTAGTAGATAGATTTGATAAGAGTAAGAGTGTGTTTCTGACCTGGGTGACCAGCCCACAAGGAATCGTGGCACTCTTTGATGAGCTCTTTTCTTAAGTTCTCCCACTTAAGCATATAAAGTCGATTGCCTTTGATATAGAGAAGTCCGTTGTTCAGCCAAAAATGTCTCGTCCTTCCTTCCGTTACTAGGGGCAGCAGGCTCTTTGCAAGAACATCGTGTTCCATTCCTTCCTTAATTTTCTCTATCAATGTGCTATCGGGCCTGCTTAAGGTAGTCAGCTCCGCCTTTCTACTTAGAGCATCTGCCACCACATTGGCCTACCCAGGCTTATATTCCAGCTTATAATCAAATTCTGCCAAGAAGTCTTGCCACCGAGTTTACTTGGGACTCAAATTTTTCTGAGTTTGAAAGTAGCTTGTGGCTACGTTGTCAGTCATGATCGTGAAGTGAGTATCCAACAAGTAGTGCCACCATACTCTTAGGCAATGTATGACAACAGTCATCTCTTTTTCTTGCACCATGTAGCATCTCTCGGTGTCATTGAGTTTGCGACTTTCATAAGCAATTGGACGCCCTTCTTTCATTAGAACCCTGCCAATAGCAAAGTCAGAGGCATCCGTATGTAGCTCATATGCCTTTGAGTGATCAGGTAAGCTAAGAACTACCTCTTCGCTTACCGCCCTCTTCAAGTCTTCGAATGAAACTTGACACTCAGGTGTCCATTCTCAAGACTCGTTCTTCTTGAGCAGGTTAGTAAGTGGCGCTGCTCTTACTGAGTAGGACTTGATGAACCGTCTATAATAATTCCCAAGTCCGAGGAAGGATCTTAACTCTGGCACCTATGTAGGGGGTTCCCACTCTTGGATGGCTTGCACCTTAGCTTCATCCATCATAAGTTTCATATCCTTTATCTTATACTTTAGGAACATCACTTCTTCTTAGGCGAATGAGCACTTCTTCTTGATGAATAGTTGGTATTCCCTCAAGACCTCGAACACCTTCCTCAAATGTTCTAGGTGCTCTTCCATAGTCTTGCTATAGATGACTATATCATCAAGATAGACTACTAAGAACTGATCGAGGTAGGGATGGAATAACTTATTCATGAGGGTGCAAAAGGTAGCAGGTGCATTGGTAAGACCAAATGGCATGACTAAGAACTCATAAGCACTATACCTTATCACGCACGTGGTCTTGGGCTTATCTCCCTCTGCTATACGCACTTGGTAGTACCCCGAACGTAGATCAAGCTTTGAGAAGTATCTAGCATTCCCAAGTTGATCGAACAAGTCGGCAATAAGCGGGATGGGGTACTTGTTCTTTACCGTCACCTTGTTAAAAGCCCGGTAATCAATGTACATCCTTAGTGAGCCATCTTTCTTTTTCTGGAACAACATCGGGGCACCGAAAGGAGCTTTGGAGGGCCTGATGAAACCCGCATTAAGCAACTCCTTTAGTTGTTTCTGGAGTTCTGCTAACTCTAAAGGGGCCATTCGATAAGGACTCATCTCAAGTGGCCTCGTGCCTGGCTCAAGCTCAATTTCATGATCCAACTCCCTCCTAGGTGGAAGTTTCTTGGGCAGGGTGTCAGGCATCACATCTCGGAATTCATCTAAGACAGTTTGTACCTCCATGGGCAGATTACCTTGAGGTTCCAACTCTACATCATCGTGCTCCTTTAGGATGGCCAAGTAACTATCCTCCTCTCTTCTCAACTCCTTAAATTGAAGTGCAGAGAGTACTTTGCTTCCCGCTTTTGTGGACCGCTCCGTTGATACCACACAAGCCTTTTTACCATCCGTGATGCACATAGAGTTGGCAAAAGGAACAGGGAATGCCTGCACTGCATCAAGGAATTCCAAACCAAGCACTACCGTGAAATCATCCATTGGCACTACTGATAAGTTGACTTAGCCAGCCCATGTACCTAGGCTAGCCTTAACATCATGAGCAACCCCATGGATGGGGCGTGCTGCTTAGTTCACTACCTTGAGCGAGCCCCCTCCATTTAATACTATCAAGCCCAACCACCTAGCTTCCTCAACAGAGACGAAGTTGTGGGATGCACTGGTGTCAACCAAGGCCTTAGTGGCTTTGCCATTGATTGTTGCATCTACGAAAAGTAGGCCCTTAGCTTGTGACTTAGGGGCTGACCGCAAGGCATTCAGGAGTTGTAAGGAACCAACATGTGCACCACCGTCCTCTCTATCACCTCCTTCTTAGCTTGGCTCGGAGCTAATTAAGGCATTGAGAACATTTTTCTTAGGATACTCGCATGCCCAATGTGGCCTATCGCAAATAAAGCACTTGACTCTTGGCTTGGAGAAGTCACGGTCTTCCTTCTCTTTGCCCTTGTCTTTGTGCCTGTAGGAGGAACTATCTTTGTTCCATTTTTCTCCTTTTGTTTGCTCTCCCCTACTCTTTGCTCCACCACCATTCTTGTCTTTAGCTTTAGAAGGGTCCTTGTTGGTAGAGTAATCAACAAGGCTCTCGGCTACTACAATAGCATTAGCCAAGTCTTGGACGCCACGGTGCTTGAGCTCTAACTTAGCCTAGTTCTGAAGACCATCCATGAACAAGAATATGGCGTCTTTATCTTAAGTGTCAGGGACTTCGAGCAAGAGTATGGTAAACTCTTTCACATAGTCTCTAATACTACTAGATTGTTTGAGGCAGCGAAGACGGCCTATCACCTTCTCTTCGGCATTCTAGGGGAAGAATTGCCTTTTTAACTCTCTTTTGAAGTCATTAAAGGTGGCTATAGTACACACCCCTCGTTGCATCTCCCCATATCTCCACCTCCACCATAGCATGGCGGTATCGGTTAGATACAAGGTAGCATTTCGAATTTTACCGGCATCGTCTCACCGGTGGCCTCAAAGTATTGTTTGAGTCCCCATAGGAAGTTCTCAACTTCCCTAGTATTGCGAGTACCATTGAAGGTCTTTAGTTTAGGTACCTCAACCTTCCTTGCCTCAGTGGTTGTTATGGTGGTCACCCCTGTGGCCACCGCTCGCTTGCACAAAGCAAGATCACCACCCATCTCATCTACTCTAAGTAAAACATTACTGAGTTCTCTTAGGAAGAGATCTCGTACCTTAGCAATCTCCGAATGAAGGGACTTAATCTTGCACCTTAAGTCGGTCTCTAGCCCACCAAGCACATCTTTGATGCTACTGTGGATCTCCGTATCCTCGGTCTCCAAGCCATCGCAATGGCCATCTAGATGTCTATACGCTCGCCTAATGTGCCCAAGTTGGACTCTAGTCGGGACACTCTAGCCTCCAAGCTAGTCACCACATCCCTTGACTAGCCGCGGGTAGCACCTTTCTTCCTTTCATCACGCCCACGTTCAGAAGCACCAACTTCGACGGGGTCAGGAGTTGCAACCATGGTCTTCATTTAGACAATGGAACCACTAAGATACAACGAGTAACCAAAGCTCTGATACCACACTGTTACGACTCTAGCCTTAAATTAGACAATCGTACGACACTTAGTACAGTTCTTCGCACTAAGTCAGCGTACCAACACTCAAGAAATGAACTTATAGTAGCTTTTGAGACAAAGTGGTAAATATGATAGAGTTTAAATGAATGAAAGTTTTGTATTACTCTTAGAATACTTAGAATTTTCACAAATGAGATTTTCTCAATCTTTTTGAGTGAGCAGTATATATAGAGGATCTTAGAATCATAAGCAATAACATTTGAATTTTTGGGAACCAAATGAGCGGGACGTAACAGTACGCTGTAAACAGTACGCTGTAAAGAAGATTTAGTGAAGGGTATTATTGTCCTTTCAGGTGGTCTTAATAAGTATCATCGTGGTTTTGTTAGGACCTGCTGTTTCTTTGCGTTGTCTTCTGACAATGAATATTAAATATATGTGGTGAATCAGATCTATATATAGATCTCCTCATCTCCATATTTATCCGTTGCATTTTCCGAGGCAACCTTCTTTTTTCCCAAATTATTTGATCCAAATTCTCCATAGTTTTCTTTTACTCAAAACAAATTAACTAATCATTATCTACTTTGCGAGTTTTCTCTTCCAATTGCCTTTGATCATATATACACATATATAATTTATGGTTTTGGTGTATATTCTTCAACATGTTTAGAACTAGTACTTCTGGTAATTAAGCTATATGGACAAACACCAAAGAAAGAAAGCTAAGACTACTATCAGCCGCTGCTCTGAAGGCAAGTGTCTTCGTTACCTTAAATCATCTTCTGGGTTGTTTATCTTCTCTATTGTCCTCCTTTTTTTTTTTTCCAAAGATTTAATCCTTTTGGTCATATCTTAAATGAGTTTCATTAACTTTTATTTATTATTCCTCTATATATATATATGAGGCCTATATATTTTTGGAATATCTAATCTGTTGTTGTTGTTTTTTTTTTAAAAATCTCTTATAGTTAGAGAAGTGATCATTTCACTAGGTAGCTCTAGTCTGATTTTTTTTTTTCTTGTACCAATATTAATATTGTTTCCTCTCATAAATAAAAAACTAAATATTTATGGTTAGTTAATATATGTTTCTCTTACATGGAAACGTTTTGCAGAAGTGAGCAGCCTTGAGTGGGAGTTCATAAACATGTCTGAACAAGAAGAAGATCTCATCTTTAGAATGTACAAGCTCGTTGGAGACAGGTAAATTTAAATCATATCCATAAAATTATACCAAAATTTCTTTGAAATAGAAGTTGATTTTTTTTTTCCCCTTTCTACCAAATTCAAACATATATACAGTCATGGATAACTCTAGATATATAAGTAACCGCATTTGAATACTAGCGTCTAACAGTAATATATATATATATATATATATATATATATTATATATACACGCATGGAGCTTCCCTTGTATGTATAGCGGCTAGACGGTTTCTGGATTTTCAATCTTTATTTCTTTTTCTCTTATTCTATGAACTCGTAGTTATATTTTATAAACAACAGAACAATACTTCTTTATGATAATATTCCATTAATTTGAGGGGTAATAAAGATGTATAGTTTTGCTTGGCTTTCTATAGATTTTTTTTTTTTGGTTGATAACTTGATAATACTATAGAAAATTTGTTTGCTTAAAAAAATATTCGCAGCATTATACTATACCATATTGGTAAAATAGTTAGGAATCCAGCTTTGTCGCGTGGGCTACTATAAAACAAGACTTATTACAAGTCCACATCTATTTATTTGATTAATACAAATTAAGTGGAATTAGTATAGGTAGCTTAATTAAAAACTTATATATTGCTCGTGATAATTAAAATTTTAAAATTACTTTATGCACTCAGATGGGCTCTTATAGCTGGACGGGTTCCGGGTCGGAAAGCAGAAGAAATAGAGAGGTTTTGGCTAATGAGACATGGAGAAGTGTTTGCTAGTAGAAGAAGAGAGCTCAAAGCATATAATCTCTATTCCTAAGGCGTGCTTTGCTCTTATGTTTAAGTATTATTATTATTATTATTATTATTTTATGAAAAAACATAGATCTGTTGTTATGAATTTGCTTGCCTTCATTTTGGTACGGTAACAGGGCTAAAGCATTGAAATTAATTCAATCTCCTAATATGCCTCCTTTAATTTAAAAGTTTTCCTCTTATGGTTCTCATTCGCAGCTTTGTGTGTTGGCCGTTTTTCAAACTAATAATTTAAAGTTAGTCTGACTCTAATTTATCGCCTGTTCTGCCAAGTCATTTATTGAGATTAAACTTTTCCCCTATCTTTTCTGATTCTCTGACATCCACACACTTGGAACAACTACGAGTCATGACTTCTCAAAAGATAAAAGTTAAAAAGAGGTGGAGTTCAAGCAAGTACCAAAAAAAGTTTTTGACAACGAAAAACACCAAAAATTTCATGTAGTTTTACTTCTACATGGTGCTTCAATTGACATAGGACAGCTCTTAACCTTGTCTTGTAAAGACAACAACCGTTTGACCAGTACAGATCTGTTAGAGTGAAGAACGCAGGAATGGGAAGAGTAGGGCCGAAAAAAAGTGAAGGAATCAAATTGTTTAGTAATCAGGGATGAAAGCAAATTGGTTTGGTTCAAAATTACTATTTTATTCGTACACTATAATTTTTAAAGGGTTTAATTGCAAAAGTTCCTGAGTTATGAATTTTCTATGGTTTTAGTAGTATCTATTAGTTTATGTAAAATTATATCTTCATATTTAAAATCTATATCTATATTTGGTACATTGACCAAAGAATTACTCACTGTACTTAGAATTCGAATTAAGAACATTTTATTTCTACTTAAATTTATTCAAAATATATACATTTGCGGAGGGATAAATATAAAGATACAGAATTGTACAACTAACAAACAGGATCCCAGCAAAAACCAACTGATAGGGTTACCACGTAAAGCTCAAAATTGAGGGTTTTTTTTTTTATTTTTAAGGAACAAAGTGTTCAAGTAGTCTTTATCTTTTATTATATCTTCTCTCCTTTTTTTTTTAAGGTAACAAAATGTTTAAGTAGTCTTTATCTTGTATTATATTTTTTCTCCAATTCCAATTTGGGAGGATTAGAATTTGGTGTTGTCATGCCATTTTCTTTCCTAAGAGACAAAAATCTTGATGTGACATTTGAAAATATTACAATTCAATAGTTTTAGTGATATTTTATATAGTTAGTAACATTAATAGCAATTACTGAAGATATAGACTTTTTATCTTAAGATTCTCTCTTACTTAAGAAGCGTGATGTAAAAGTTTCAAACCCTCGCATCGCTTTTGGAAACTCAACCAATATAGGTGACTCTTGGAAGTGGTCCATTGCCAAAATCTCATCCGTCCCTTTTTTATTACAAAAAAAAAAAATTATTGAAAATACAAATGTCACTATATCATCATTTTTTGTAGCATTTATAAAATGCTACTAAATTATTTTAGTGGCACTTCTAAATGTCATTAGACTAATTTGCTTAATAAAAGAGGGTACTCCTAATGTGAAAAATAAAGAATAGAAAAGAGTTTTAGTGACATTTCAAAAATATTACTAAACCATATTAATGACATATTTGGTAAAATGTCACTAATCTAGTCACTACAAGAATGTGACAATAATTTTGGTTGTTTTTTTCCCTCTCTCTTTTTAAATGATTATATACTATTTTTTTTATTTTTATGTTTTTCAATTTTCAATAAAGAAAAATGTTACCAACATTCGGTTGTTGATTGGTATTATACATTTTGATAGACTTAAAGAAATATGTTACAATAATTTTCTTTCTTATTTTGGAGTTCGAGTATATTATTATTAATAATAAGCCGATATTTTGGCTACTACTATTATTTAAAAATCAAATTTTCTTAATTATAAATTTAAAATCAAATGCTCCTTAATTAGAAATTTACTATTTTAAGTTTTAACATATGGAAAACTAATTTGTTCCCTTTTTGTGGAACTATAAACGTAATTTTTTTTTTCGTTTCCATAAACAAACCTTCTATTAAAAAAAATTACACGTCTTTTCTTTTTCTTCTTCAATTCGATCTTCTCTTTCTAGAAAAAAAAAAATCTTTCTCAAGGCCTCTTCTTTAAACTACACACCACTATTTTCTTTAAGATATTTTCAATAAGTTTGGGAAAAAGAATAAATATATATATATATATATATATATATATATATATATATATATATATATATATAGATAAGAGAAAATAAGTTGAAAAAAAGATTGAAAAATAAAGAATAAAACAAAAAGAGCCGTTGAAAGACTTTGATTGAAAGAAATGTTATAGATCACTTGGCCACAAAAAAAGTTCAGGTTATATCTTCCTCACTCATTTCTTATTTGATTGTTAATAATTGCTTTTTTATTTTTACAGTAGCTATTTTATTTTTTGTTATTATTGTGTTGTGTTGGGTTGATTTAGTTTTCATATATACTTAAATTAACAACAAATATATTTGTTAGAAAAAATGCATTGGGGTATATATATATATATATATACACACACGACAAACTCTAAAAAAAAAAAAAGAGAATTAAAAGCTTGATTGAATTCCAAAGTGAGCTCTTGAAAGTTTCGTTTTTCCTAGAAGTTTAAGACTAGGCCCCTTTAAAGGACTTTGTTTAGGCTCAAATAATGTTGAGTTGGCCTTGCACTTAGCGTAATAGCGATGATATATTTATCTATATAATAATTCATTCGCAAATCAAGTATCATTTAACTCAAACAATTGTAAGTCTTTAACCATCTTTATTACTTTGATGTATTTTTTATATGATTTTGTAGTTCTTGTGAATAAATAAGAGTTAAGATGAATTAGTGTCAAACATAACTATTTCAACCTTTTAGGATTATAGTTGAAACCGTGCTAAAATAGTAAAACAATGCTCCTAGAAAGAACAATATTGTGTTGATTTTTCAAGACCAGGAGAACCATGGCTTTGGCCAAAGAGTACAATAGCACTCTCTGGAAGAAAGTTTTCCAGAGCCATGAAAGCCTTGACCCTTGCTAGGAAATTCTATGACATATTTTTAATGATTAAGTCTAATCTTAGCCTTTAATGCTATCCAATTAAAAGGTTAATATTCTACTCAGTTTAGATTGTTTTGGAACTCTTTAAATACACCCTTAAGTCTCTACAATAAAGATAGAGAATTAGAGAGAAAATACAATAAAAAGAGCTCAAAAATCCTAAAGAAGGAGGAGCTCAGAGCTGAAATTTAGAGAAGAAGCTTGAGAGAGTTGTTTGAAGAATTAAAAGCTTAAAATTCTACTTCTACAAAAAGAGTTTTCTCTTCCTCTTTCTCACCCTAGTCTCATTTAAATTTTGTATTATGCTTAATTATTAAACATATTTGGATATATGAAATTCTTGTTGAGATTAGTATTGGATTCTCCTATTTTGAATTAATTGTTATATACTTAGGGAAAGATGTAGCTTATATTTTGATTCTATATCTTGATTTCCAATATCTTTCTTGATCATGTTATTCTTAAATTTATTTATGTTATTCATTGCTTAATGCTTCTCAACTAGTTGGTCACAAGTTAGATGAATTGATTTCTAGAATTCGGCACTCGAGAGAGGGAATTTTAGATATCACTATAGGATAATAGAACTTAGGATTTTGTAGAGTTTGAGAGAAATTATAATTCCTTTGAATCTATGATCAAAGAGCCATTGAACTAATGAATTTTTAATTTCTAGGTTCGGAATAGAGATATTGGAACTGAGATTTAGGAATGATTTTACTTGGTACTTGAAAGAGGGAATGGAAAATACCATCGGATTCTTAGTTTATACACTTGAAATAATTGATTTGAGCATAGTGAATTCAATCCTCTAGTACATTTGTACATAGAGCTTCCATGTTTTATTTTTGTATTTATATTTAAATTTATTTTTATTTAATTATTAACATATTTAGTTTAATAACCTAGATAAAATTAAGTCACGAAAATTCCGGTAATTAACAATGATTTAATACCTAATTCCTCATGGGATCGATAACTCTATACTTATCACTTTATTACTTGTTTATGACTCGTATACTTACAGTTATTTTAGCTATATATATTTAGTGTAACAAGTTTTTTGCTCCGTTGTCAGAGAATTGACATTTTAGATTATTGTTAATATTCAGAATAAGTAACTTGATAATTATTTAGGCGTTTATTTTCAATTTTAATGTTTTATTTTTTATTATTTGTTTTGCAAGGTGCTTAGAGATATTAGATCAACAAGTTCTCTCGTAATTTACTTAATGAGACTCAGAGCCATTTTATTGTGCATGGGGAAGATATAAAGATTTGCTCATGATGTACTCGAATCATAATTTCTCCCAAGAATATCACATACAAAATTTCCTCAACAACTTTTGGCTCGAAATAAGAATATAAGTAGAATGAGCAAATGGTACCATCTTTATCTAGCAATTATCCATTAATGAAGCATATAGGTTGTTAGAAAACATGCTTAATGTTAACTATCAGAGTTAGAATTATCCACCAAGCCACCTCAATTTAGGAGATATTTCTAACATTTTGACGCCATGGTGTGGTATTTTATATCATCAAATGGAGCTTCTTCTAATCTTAAATATCCTTTTGCACAATTTTGGGGAAGTCAAGACTTCGCTATGAGCAGTAGGAGAGAAGAGAGACCGTTTTTAACTTACAAATTGAGTCTCTATATGACTCACTTGAAGCCATGAGAAGAACGATGGCTACAATATATGCACAAGTGACAAACATTAATGAAAGTTACTTTGAGGAGCCGAACACAAGCAGAAGGCCCTTAGATTTGTTTGACGATAAAAACTTAAGTAAGAAGGAGAATCAAGAGCGGATCAATGAGGAAAAATCACAAGACAATACCAGTTAATCTTCATCTTTTGAGATCCAGATCATCATGTCATTATCGTTCATTAAGAATCACATCTATAATGATCCTATGTAGCCAAAACATCCTTTACCAACCATAGCACCATTCATTCAAGCCTATCACTCACATATGTTGGGGCTCATATCAAGTTGAGTATACATGCTAATTATCGTCATATATCGCTTATCTTAAGGGTGCTCAAAACCAAATCCCATTTGTCATGTTGTATGACATATACTATAGGTGGAAACCCCTATTTGATGAGCTTTACTAATTTGTATATGAATAAGCCTAAATATGCAAACTATAGAGAGGAGACCTGCACGACTTAAGTTAGAGCCACCTTACTCGGAACACCGCCTTTGCCAACCTTAATAGGAGGTGGGAATATCTTGTCTCTCCGGTACGTGTTCTTTTTCCTTGTACTTGTATTGAATATTTAAATTTTGAGAACATTGTCAATTTTTAGTTTGGGGGTGAAAATACTTGTTGATTAACTATTTATTGGGTATGGCTTAGATTATGTGTTGGTTGTCATGATTTTTTTTCTATAAGTTGTGTACTTTCGACAAATCATTTTCTTCTTTTGTTTGCTTGAATAAGTTGTGAGTTTTACTGAGATGAGATAACTTATCATTAATAATGAATTTAGTTACTAAACGTTCTTTAAATGTTTTTAAATGCAATTTATTGAAATTATTTATGTACTTAATTCGTATGAGTTAAAGTTCACTCTTGATTCTTTTTATTTGAGCACTAGGAATCATGACTGCTTGATTATTTTGAGCTTTAGAGGACACTTATATGCATTAATAAGGCTTTGATATCTCATGAACTCTAGAACCTATTTGAGTATTACTTAAGGACAAAATTCTAGGTTAAGTATCATTAAAGAGAGGATTTAGATATTTCTTTGAATTGTTTGAGCCTTTGAGTCTAATCGTCGAAAGTTTTATCCTTAGTAACCCCACTTAGACCTATTTGATATATTTTCTTCATCATCCTCACAAGTGTATTTCTCATTACGTTGCACTATTGCATGATTCATTAAGTGTAAAGATAAGGTTGGGTTATGTTTATTGAATTATTGGTGGATTGATGCATTATAAATAAAAGAAAATAAAAAGAGAGAATTAGTGCAAATTATGTATTATCTTATATTTTTTTCAATATTGGAGACAATGTTTATTTTGTGTTTGGGATTGAGGTTTATATTTCTCTTCTTTTTATCACAATCCTTTTGTTATAAAAAAATAAAACAAATTCAAAAAATAAAAATAATAAAAAAAAGTAAATCAAGGATTGTGTTTAGTTTTGTGTTTTTAAATAATCTTGTTATAGGTATAATTGAAGAAAAGAGAGCAATGTAATGGGAAATTAGTAAGTAAACTTCTTTCTTGGGTATCATGCAAATTCCTTGAGTTGTGATGCACGTCTAGGATGATTTGAGCTGAAAAATATCCTTTTTATGTCATCCTGACTATATGTTATGATTCTTGAAAATTTTTTTGATCTTTATTGAAACTATAACCTATATTAGTATAGAGAAATGGGATTATGGTAGTTTCAATTTGCATGATCTAGAGGATATTTATAGCCTACTAAGCACATAAGTCTATCCAAAGTTCTTTTGGTTGAGTGAGATTGATTGTGTATATACTTACAGGAGAGGATCTTCAGTGAGGTAAAACAATTGCTTGATGTTAAAATTTTAGATACTCTTAATTTTTGTATTTTATTTAAACTTGGAACATTTTGTGATTTTGGATATATTTGTACGATTTTTGATTCAATAAGAAACTCATACTTTGTCGTTTATATCTTTTGTACTTGATATGTGTTTTACTTTTCTTTTTCTTCTTTTATTTACTTGAGGACAAGCAAATATATGAGTTTGGGAATATTTTATGAGTAATTAGTTTACTCACAAATCAAATATCATTTAGTTCAAATAATTGTAAGTTCTCAAGTATTTTTATTAGTTTGACATGTTTTTGCTTTGTTTTTATAGTTTTTGTGAATATATGAGAGTCAAGATAAATTAGTGTCAAATATGGATATTTCAACTCTTTTTGATTGAATACGAATACAACACAATAAAAATCAAACAAAATGAAACTAAAACAACGAAACAATGCTCCCAGGAAGAATACTGCTATGCTAATTTTCTAGAATTGAGAGAGCCACAGCCCTGGCTAGAAAGTGTCGCAGCACTCTCTAGAAGAAAGTTTTCTAGAGCTGTGAGAGCTGTGACACTTGCCAGGTAGTACCGCAGTACTCTACCATATCCGAAAATACATTTTTAGCGAGATTTTAGGGCCAATCTCAACTCTTGATGCTATCCAATCGAATGATTAATATTTCACCTGACCTAAGTCATCTTAAAGCTCTTTAAATACACCCTTAACCTTTCATAATAAGGGTAGAGAGTTAGAAAGAAAATACAATAAAGAGAGCTTTAAAATCCTAGAGGAAAAAGAGCTTGAAGCTGAAATTTTGAGAGAAAGCTTAAGAGGATTGCTTAAAGAATTGAAGGCTTGAAGTTCTACCTCCACAAAAGAATTTTCTCTTCCTCTTTTTTACCCTAGTCTTATTTGAATTTTATATTACACTTGATTATTGAATATGTTTAGATATATAAAATTCTTGTTGAGATTAGTAATTGATACTCATATATTGAATTAATTGTTGTATACTTGGGGAATGATGTAGCTTATACTTTGATTCTATATCTTAATTTCCAATATATTCTTTGATCATATTTTTTTTTTAAATTTATTTATGCTATAATTACTTAATCCTTCTCAACTAATTAGCCACTAGTTGGATGAATTGGTTTCTAGATTTCGGTACTCAAGAGAGGAAATTTTAGATATGAACATATGATAGTACAACCTAGAATTTTATAGAGTCTAAGAGAACTTATAATTCTCTTGACGTTATGATCAAAGAACTATTAAACATAATAAATTTCTAATTTCTAAGTTTGGAATAGAGATATTGAAACCGAAACTTAAGATTGATTTCATTCGGCACTTGAGACGAGGAGTGAAAATACCATCGAGTTCTTGGTTTATAAACTTAGAATATAATTGGTAATCAAAATACATAGTTGATAGTTAAGAGAATTCTATCCCCTAGTACAATTATACGTAGAGTCTCTATATTTTATTTTTGTATTCACATTTAGATTTTTTTTATTTAATCATGAACTTATTTGATTCAATTGTCAAGGTAAAGTTAAATTACGATAATTCTGGTAATTAACGATAATTTAATACCCAATTCCTCGTGGAATCAACAACTTTATACTTATTACTTTATTACTTGTTTATAACTCCGTGACTTACTGTTCCTTTATGTATTTGCATTTAGTGTAATATAAATAGTAGGGATGGCAGTTTGTGATACGACACGACAACACGACTTGAAATCCTCATGGAGTTAGCAAATTTTTATTTTCCTTAAACGGATTCAGGAGAAAATCGGGTTGAACCCGTGAACCCGTTTATTAAATGGATCGAGTTAGGGTTGACTCACTAATCCACAATGACCGATTAATAAAAGGATCGATTTCAGATTAACTCGTTTATGTCCCATATAATACCTATTTGAAGATATTAATATATTTTTATGACTTTATTACACACATATATTGAGATTTTATGTGATTTCAATTTATTTTTGGTAAATATTAGTATCTTAAGGTAATAAAACATATATGAATTTATATTAAATGTGTTAAAATATATATTTTAGATAATTTTGATTAAACAGATTAATAGGTTTTATCGGATTGACTTGACTCGAATATGACCCATTTGAATAAACAGGTTACACGAGATCGTGTCGGATTAACCCGTTTATAAATAGGTCGGGTTCGAGTTGGAATTTCTGACACGATTATTTAACGGGTTAGATTCGAGTTAGAGTATATGTTATTATACATAGACATTGATACGATACAAATACAATCCTCTAACACAAATTGCCATCCTTAGTGCATAGTATATTTCTGCCACTTTTGTGCCCAAATTTTTTTGCCATAAAGCAATCTGGACCATTGGAAGAAGCTTATTTCTACCGTTCATAACTGCCTAATTTTGCTTAATAGATGCTCCTAGAATCTTACTGACTTATCTTCCTGTCATGATGTTCTTGGATTCTACGTATTCCCTTTTTACATCTAGATAGAAAAGAGCCAATATATAGGAGCATTCAATAAATTGTGTTTTAACCTTCAGCAATATTATTTCTCTTTTTCTTTATATCAAGAACAATTTTTTTTCCACCTTTTGCCGTTTTTTTTATAGCAAATATCGTTTTATATAGTTGATAAACTATGTATACCAAACACTTTTGCTAATTGGCTTTTGTTATATATCATATGCTTTGATACATTTTTCAATCTATCAATTTATTGATGCTATACTATATCTTATACACAGCATTCATAATCATGAGAATTTTTAAAGCTAAAATAGGATTTTGTGAAGATAGTTTTTTTGTTTTTTTAAAAGGAGAAATAATGTTTAAAAAAGAAACTAAGCACCCAAACGAGTGTCACTTTTGTTTTTTTTAAAGGAGAAATAATGTTTAAAAAAGAAACTAAGCACCCAAACGAGTGTCACCGTGGTTCTACTCTTTTACATGAACTATATCAAGAATATTTTACATTTTTACTCGTAAATACATCTTACCTTTTTGTATTACAATTTGTTACTTATGATACTATGAGTGTCTGATTCCTATTTCATATGTATTTTGATATACAAAATTTCTTAATCTATTTCATATGCATTTTGATATACAAAATTTTTTCAACAGAGAGTGAATAGTTTATTCACAAAAGAACTACTAAAAGTTTTTTTTTTTTTTTTTTTTCCAATTCAAGGTATTATTAGCATATTATTTATTTGATAACTTAATGTAGTTACTCACAAAACACCTGCCTTAGGCACGTGATACAAACTAGTGCAATAAAGTGCAGGAAAGTTTTAATCATGTAATTCTTTTTTTATTCAATATTTGAAGCATATAAGTCATAAGATATAAATCTTATCCAACTCTTGCCGCTAGTAATACTAATAATACAAACTTTCTGTTCAAAGATAATAGTGGTTGCTTTTATCGTTTTGTTTTATTTGTTTTCTTAGAATGAAGCCACTATATACTTGTTTCACATCGTTTTTTCTCTCATGAATCCTTTGTTTCGTAATAGAGAATTTCTTGATTATACGGCTTAATAGTAGCAAATAATTTGTTATAACATTTTTCTTTTTTTAAAAAAAAAAAAGAGAAGAAAAACTCATGCAACTCTTGGTCCTGAACGGGAGGATCTCAACAATAAAAATAAAATTCAATTGCAAAGAGCCTTTTAAACGTGCAAATGAGCCACTTGGGCTTGTACTTTTGGAGATAGGGCTGAGGTAATGCCCCAATACAATTAGTCTGGCCCTGGGCTTGTACTTTTGCAGATAGCTAGGGGAAAAAGTGAAAATTAGGTTTTTTACCGTATTTTTAGAAAAAAAGAGAAAAATACGGTAGTCTTTCTTTATTCTTTTTAAAGAAAATCTGGCACCCTTTTATTAGACAAATGTCATTTTATCAAAAATATTTAGAAAATATTATTTTTTAAAATAATAACTAACACTAGATAACTAGTTTTCTAGTACTAGTACTCATAAACTAAAAGTATTTGTAATTGGTATATAATTGGTGATTAGTCACTGAAAACCAAATTAGTAAAAGTTGGTAGCTAGCTAGTAACTATTTTAAAAATTGTATTTTTTCTAAAATATTTTTTTAATAACTATTTTTCTAATAAAAATCATACGGGAATTGGAAAAAAATAACTCCGTACTTTTGTAATTACTTTTATTTTTATAGTTAAAAGTAAAAGAAGCATATTCTACTTTGAGATGAAAATGACACGAGCATGACTGATTTAGGCCAAAATAACTTTTTTGTGCATTTTTCTAAATGTGACAGTTTTAAGAGTGTTAAGAACTTTTTGACTATTGATCAAGAACTTCTTAACTAACAAAAATCTGTTATTTAAGACTTTTTTATGATTAAAAAATCTTGATTACAGGTTAAGAGCACACTCCTAAAACTGTCATTTTGAAAAAATGCATTAAAAATTCGTTCTGGTCCAAGTTAGTAATATTCATGTCTTTTTCTCTTCTGCCTGTGGTCAAAAGATAATCATAGGGAAACGGAAATTAGAGTAGCGTCCATTTTGTACATATATGATAATAAAAGTGTCTATTTTTTAGTAAAAAAAGGTTGTTTATTTCCACGCACTAATTCACTAAATATTTGATTAAGAAGTCATTGTTAACGGATTTAAAAACGCAGAAAACTCAGTCATTCTCCCGAAGGTCCCTTGGGGAATTTAGTGAGGGTGGACGTTTTGGAAACTTGATGTTAGAAAATGTTACAAAAAAAGCGTTCTAAGATCTAATTTCAATTTTCTACGAGATTTAAAAAGGCTTACAAAATTTCAGGCCAAAGTACTAAAAACTGAAAAATTCTGGATAGACTAATCTTTTTAAAAAATCCTGAATTAATTTAGAAAAATATTATTTTTAAAAAGTTTTATTAGAAAAATAATATTTTTTAAATATATTTAGAAAAATATTATTTTTCAAAAACAATTTTAGTGATACTCGATATAACTAGTTAGGTTACATAGAGTAACTAATCTAGTTACTTGAAGTAATTGATCAAGTTATCTCGGATAACTTAACTGGGTATTTTAAGTATTTCATTAATTAGCAAAATAACACTTTTAATGAATATTTGAAAAAAATATCACTCTCTCTTAAAAATTAGAAAATTTTCAATAGTACTTGAGATAACTAGTTAGGTTACTTGGGATAACCAATCTAATTTTCTGAAGTAACTTGATCGATTTCCTAAAGTATCTCATCAATTAATATAATCCGAGATTTTTTTAGCAATTTCAGCATCCTGAATTTTTCAATTTATTTTTGAAAAAATACCATAAAAATCAAATTTGCATATTTGACATTATTGTAATGTATTGCAGCTATCTAGACATTTGGAAAATTTTTAATTTAATCATTGTATTGTTAAAAGCAACGTCTAAGTATTTAGTAAATTATAAATTTTGGGTGTTGTAAAATAATATTTTAAATAATTTAATTATAGATATAAAATCATTTTTGGAAAATAATTCTTACCATACTTCTTATATTCTAATTTAATAGTGTGTTACGTAATAACTTTTAAAATTTTTTGACTAAAAACAGAGACTTATTAAGCGTCTCTTCCTCCCTATTTTTTCTCTAAGAACTTTTAAAAGTTAAATGCAACATGTATAAGCAATCTTAGACGGGGTCTCACACAATAAAGAATAGTGATAATATCATCATGCTTCAAATCACGAGTTTAAAGTGTTTTGTGGCATTTGTTGGAGCTTATGGTCAGCCAGAAACAGGTTCGTTTTTGACAATTCATATACGGCTCCTTGCGGTGTTCTTGAGTCCGTAAATAGAGTGTTGTCAAGTTGTCTTTTATCGAATGTTACTCCTCCATCTCCATTGATAGATACAACTGATGATAAACGCTGGGTTCCACCAGCTTTCGGCCTGCTTAAGTTGAATACGGATACTGCAAAGTGAAGATGGTTCGTCTAGTTATGAGACTATTATTAGAGGATCGAGTGGGGAGGTTGTAGCGTTCTCTTTTGGACATTTTGATGGTGCTCTATCTGCCTTTCAGCTACAACTCATGGCGTCGTAGAAAGGGCTTCTCTTAGCTATGAACCGAGTTTTAGCTGTTGATAAAATTGAATGCGATGCACTGAATGTTGCCAAAGTTGTGAATGGTGGGTGTCTTTTTGAGTCTAGCGAGGGTGGTATTGTTGAAGATATTGTTGAGTTTATTTCACTTGTAGGAGGCGGTAGTTGTTGTCATATTTTTTGAAAAAAAAAAAAATATGACAGCCTACACTCTAGTGATAGTTGGTTTGGGAATCGTTAGCTCTATTTCAGAAGATGTGTCTAATATTCCATCTATTTTGTTTGACACTTTGAAAGTAAATTCTGCTTCTAATCAATAAATTTCCTCTAAGATTCCTTTCAAATAAAAAAACAAAAAGAATTTACACTTTCAAGCATTATTTTCACTCTTCTTTCGTATAGGACAGAAAACACCTTCTTTTTATTTTTTACTTTTTGATTTTCTTCGTCCAAAAGTATTGGACTTGCTTCATTTTTGAAGGATTTTAAATGAAGATGGGCGAAAAGAGTTCTATATTAGCCGGTAACTTTACAAGACCCAAACGGAACGTAGCTAGTGCTCATAGCTGGCAGATGCTTAATAGCGCTACCTTTGAATATTAATTTTTTTTATGGTGAAATTATGCTTTTTCGTTCTCTTAAACTGAAATAAGGAAAAAAAAAAAACCAACATTCTTTTTCGAAAGATAGACCCTACTGTTTTGTTAAAGAAACGGAATGTCATATAGCATCATGTAATACATGACAATTTGATGATGCGATAATTAATAAATATGTTATGTAACTGTTGGAGCGGTTTCTCATTAGCCATCCACGTATCTCTGAACCGCTAACGGTGTACTCTCTAACTGTCCACGTGTCCTCGCTATCTCAAAAGTGCCCTGAACTCTAGGCAGAGTCAGAAAGGCAGGGGTGGCCACCTGCAAAGACTCTCCGATGCTTAAGTCAGTGGCCTATCTTTGATTCAGGGTAGCAAGAAATTAGTTTTACATGAGTATATGTTTGTTTCTTGCTCATAAGCTTTTTTCATACACTTCTTTCTTGTAAGCGTACATACCCCTTTCGGGAACACATGGCTCATATATATGTAGTCCTGAGATTGTGAACCACTCGGGTCTCAATCTCAGGACTGAGTACCTTTTTTTCTCAAAATGTTTCCCAGAGGTCACGGGCCAAGATTACCGTGATCACCTCTGTATCGCTGTAGCCTGGTTTTCGCCGCCTCCTATGACTTGAATCTGTCAGGGGTGAGATTTGGTCAAATTGCCGTTCTATCAAGATGACTTGCCCCCCTGCGCACACCTACCCAAGATCGCATTAAATGCTCTGTCTGGGTCTGGAGTTGTGAGTTGCTTTCCATCGTATTTTGGTGGAAGACCCTTGGGACTTCTGACCCCCCCAGCTGTCGAGGTAAGGGTCAGATTGGGCCGAGTCTGTCCAGAGTCTGTGATGGGCCCAGCCCTAACCTCGGACGGCCTAACAGCCGATTGTGAAATCACGTGTGACCCACGTGGCCTTTAGCTAATCACTCTCGACACCTGTCGGACGGTGGGCTCCGTTTGTGACATGTTCTGCCACTTAATCGTCCACGTGCTGCATGATTTGGGAACGGATCCCACAACTGCCCCCATTTCTCTACTTGATGGATTCGTACCCGTCAAGTTAGGAAATCGTTTATCCATTCCTCCAATCTGGGGGGTGCACGTGGCTCCCTCCCTGCCGGCGCAGAGGCACGTGATCCCATGTCAAGAAATCTGTTTGAATTTTGAAGTTCAGACTCTTCGGTCTCCTTTGCTCTCCCCTTTCCAGAAAAACTCTTCAGCTCCCCCTCTATAAAAGCCACAATTACGTTTATTTGCCACGTTACTAAAATCTTCAATCATTCTAGCCTCATAAAATCTTAGGGTTTCCGATTTCCTCCCTTCTAGAGACTTTTACTCTTTCACTCGTATTCAGAACAATGGCTTCAAGTCAAAACCAGGAATTGCACCCCGTCGTGGATTCAGAGCTGGATTCACTAAGGAGACAACTCTGCCTCCCTGGTGGAGTGACGCTGCAAAAGGTCGAGGGCTCTGTAGATTGGTATCTTCGTTCTTGTGCTTCCGAAGGCTCTATCATCTTGGGCAGAAAACATCTGGACTAGCTGCGATTCCCCCTTCCTCCTCTGGTCCACCAATTTTTCGCTTTGACGGGGATTCACTCGACGTAATTGAACGCAAACAGGGTCATGATTCTGATGGGGCTTTCCGCCCTGTCAGTACTCTATAATTTGCATATTGACCTGGAGGTGGTTTTTTATGCTTACAAGCTCACCCTCATCCCCAAGAAGAGTTCCTATCCTACCTTTTACCTCCAACCGCTGTCGGGACGTCATTTCTTCTGGGGCTTGCCGAGGTCAGATAAACAATGGGACTCCCATGCCAAGCTATACGCCATTGGATGGGCGTGATGCTCCCCTTGGGTGAATGGCGAGCACTTCCAAGTTCCCTCAGCTTTCCTGCAGAGTAAGTGCTAGGTCGTGATTTTTTGGTCTGTGCCCTCCCTGTATGTTATTGCTCATGTTATTTTGTCTTGTGCAGCCTCGGCAGAAGAGAACAGGTTTGAGCCGTATTTTCCGGTGGGGCGGCTCAAAGGCCTGGAGGGGATTATCATCTTCCGATCTCTCGGGGACTACAGGCACATCCAGGCCATCCTTAACCCCCTGATGATGAACATGATGCCCAGGATGGTTTCATACCTTCCATTCCCTCTGGATACCTGGGTCATCACAAAGCACATGCGGAGTCGACTTGACGCCTCTGCCCTGAACTGATTCTGCCGGGATGAACATGACCGAAACGCCATGGCGGGTCGGCAGGTTATGGCTTCAAGCCAATTGGCAGGCACCAATGACCTGGTGGCGTGTTCTAGCCACGAGCTCGAGGAGGCCGTGAGGCTTGTGGCCGAGGAGTACGTCAGGCTCTGCAAGGAGGAAGCAGCCGCCCCCAAGAGGGCTAGGGGTAAGTCATTTTCACATCTTTGAGCTTCGTGGGTCGGATTGTGGTCGTGACCTAAATATGTTACTTATTCTTTGTAGGTTCTGAGATAGGCCCATCGGCTGACCCCTCACCTGTCAAGAGGGGAGCCGCAGGACATAAGGCTCGCACCAAGGCACCCACTGGCCGGCATCTCGTGGTACTCTCAGGAGATGAAGTGCCTGCGGTCCCCTACTCTGATGCAGGCAGACCTTCATCTGGGGGAATGTCTGCCACATGGACCCTTACACGGGGAGGAGACGCCACTGAGTCTGGCTGGGAGTCTGCTGCAGCAATCTCATCCACCCCTGTCTCCGGTTCGAAATCGATCGCTATAAGCCTCGGCGGGGAGATCGCCGAGCTCAGTGGGGGGGCTCCGAGATTGAAGTTTCGACTATCTTCCCCTCCCCCGGTCCCAATAAAGTGGCGACATGAGGTCGGCTCGTCTAACGAAGAAGAGGGCCGGGCAGAGAAGAGGGGCAGGGTTGCCCCCTCGTCTGACAGTGATGATGACGGAGCCACGCTGACCTTTCTAAGGAGAAGAAGGTCGGTGCACAGTGGCCCGCCCAGAGGAGATGCACGACCTCCCTCCGTGGCCGATGGCGCTTCTGGTGGCACCGGTCTTCCCTCCGTCCCTGCTGCCACTACCTTGGGGGCATGCCCGGCTGGCAGAGAGGGTGCCCTCGTAGCTAGCGGGGTGGGGCCTTGTTCCCTAGGCGCAAGCAACGCCCAAAAAGAGGGTCCAGCCGCAGAGCCGGAGCTGGAGGCGCTCTCTTTGGATAACATCGAATTGGTCACCAAACGTACCTTTGCATAGGTTTGGTTCATTCAGTTGCTTCTATATTTTTCAGTATCCTTGCTAAACACTGACCCCCCTCCCTTTTTTTTTTTGTTTAACTTGCAGCTAGCCACCATCCAGTCTTTCTACTCCTCTCGCATCAGGGATTTGACCGAGAAACTGAGTTCCCGCTCTGCACTGGCCGAGCGCAGCGAGGCCGCCCTCGCCGAATTGAGGTCTGACTTCGATTTATATCGGAACCTCGAGGAGGCGAGGGTCAGCAGCATGGTGGCTCATGCTCTGAGTGTCGAGAGGACCAGGCGCGAGGAGATGGTTGCGAGACTGGCTGAGGCAGAGTTCGACAAGCTTGCCCAATCTGAGGCCGCCAGACTAGCTCAGAACGAGCTAAAGGTCAAGGAGCAAGAATTGCAGAGCGCGGGGCCGGAGATAGGGCTGGCTTTCGTTGCCCGTGATAGGGCTGTTGACGATGCCAAAGAAGTAAGAAAAGCCGAGGCAAAAGCCAAGCTTGAGGCCCATTCTCTGCAACGCAGACTTGACCGGTCCAACGAGGTAAATCGATCTCTCTTCTTAGATCACAAAAATCTGATGGGTGCTCATGTGGAGATGTCTCGCAAACACAGCAAGGATCTTGCCCGTATTAACACTTTTTGGTCGACTTATCACAGTGGCAAGCGGAGCTCAGGCTGGCAGCACTGAAGGATAGGCTGGTGGACGTGGAGAAACTGAAAACGAGGTACCAAAGGCAGGTGGACGTCCTTTCTACAGAAAGTTACAGGTCTAGCTGGGAGAATAGAGAGTTCGAAGGCCACGCTGAGGTGGTAACGCCAGACCAATTTGACGATCAGAAAGGCGTCGAGAGAGACCACTATTTCGTCAAGTACTACATGCAGTAGCTCGGGGATGAGGTCAGCATCACGTATCCGGCTGACGTGCTGAAGATGCTTGCCGTGGAAAAGGACGGGCCCTCTACATCTGCTTCTGGTGCCAAAAAGCTTATCCCCATTTCCAGTCTGCCAAATCGAACTTCGAAAGCCCCTGGCACTCAGCCTAGTCTCGGGGTCTCAACCGGTGAGGGGTCTGGCGCAGTCATTGTATCTAGTGACGAATCCGACCCTAGCATGCCACCCTCCACCGGGGTTGGTCCAAGTGCCGGGATTGGTCGCGCTCCCATGGACGGAGGTAACTAGGGTCTCTAACTTTGTACATTTGTAAAGCTGACCTTCGTTGTAACCCTCCGAATAAATAATAAGAACAGTACAATTCTCTTTAGTCTGTTTTCTTTTTCTTTGTTGACCGCATCCGGCCGTCTGTATAAATAATTGTGGACGACTCGTATGGACACGATTTTGGACTATTAGTGAGTCCTCCTCGGGCCATGACTGCCAAGATTAGTTCCAGAGATAGGGGTGCAAGCTTTGACTCATCCGGTTTCATGGAGGCATAACTCTTGTTATAACTTGTTTTGGCAGAGTTCGACCTGCGCGTGTGGCTGGACTTTTCTGACCCCAAATGAGACTGTGCTCAGAACCAGCTCCAGGGATTAGTCGACCATTGTTTGGACCCGTCGTTGCAAAGGAGAAGGCCTGGGCTCGGCTCTTACCAGGAACAAAAAGGGCACTATCACTCCGACGTCTCCTTATAAGTCCGTTCGCGACCTGCCTCCCATAAGTAGGGCTTATGAGTGCGCACCACTATGAACCGTGCGCTTTGTATTTTTAGGACATAACAAACAGACTTTAATATTAATTTTTATCTTTACGTTTAGTTTGGTACTGGACTACTTCCAATGGGTAGACTCTAAATCCGCTCACATCCTGCCCATGCACAAATAAATCATCCCCCGGGTAGAGCCTGCTTTCCTTTAGCTCTTCGTGTAACTAAAAGTCCCTTAGGGAGGGTCCACTTCCAACGGGTGGATCCCGACCCTGCTTTCCTTTAGCTCTTCGTGTAGCCAAAACAATCCTTAGGGAGGGTCCACTTTCAACAGGTGGATCCCGACCCTACTTTCTTTTAGCTCTTCGTATAGCTAAAATGTTCCTTAGGGAGGGTCCACTTCCAACCGGTGGATCCCGACCCTGCTTTCCTTTAGCTCTTCGTGTAACTAAAATATTCCTTAGGGAGGGTCCACTTCCAACCAGTGGATTCCGACCCTGCTTTCTTTTAGCTCTTCATGTAGCTAAAAATGTTCCTTAGGGGATCTGCTGGCAAGCTTTTGGGCTGCGCACCCCTTTCTTCCTCGTACATTTTCTCGAGTCATCGGCAAGCGTTTTATTGCACGATGTAATTCCCACAGTACGATCATTTTTGAGGTCTATTGGCAAGTTTTTGTTGCACAGCTATTTCCTCTTCATACGTTTTCTCAGGTCGTCGACGAGCGACGTGACTCCCATAGTACGAGCGTTTTTGAGGCCTGCTGGTAAGATTTTGTTGCACAGCTATTTCCTCTTCGTACATTTTCTTAGGTTGTCGACGAGCGATGTGACTCCCATAGTATGAGGGTTTTTGAGGTCTGTTGGCAAGATTTTTTTGCACAGCTATTTCCTCTTCGTACGTTTTCTCGGGTCATCGACGAGCGACGTGACTCCTATAGTACGAGCATTGTTGAGGTCTGCTGGCAAGATTTTGTTGCATAGCTATTTCCTCTTCGTATGTTTTCTCGGGTGGCTGACAAGCGACATGACTCTGATAGTACGAGCATTTTTGAGGTCTGCTGGCAAGATTTTGTTGCACAGCTATTTCCTCTTTATACGTTTTCTTGGGTCGTCGACGAGCGACGTGACTCCCATAGTACGAGCGTTTTTGAGGTCTGCTGGCAAGATTTTGTTGCACAGCTATTTCCTCTTCGTACGTTTTCTCGGGTCATCGACGAGCGACGTGACTCCTATAGTACGAGCGTTTTTGAGGTCTGTTGGCAAGATTTTTTTGCACAGTTATTTCCTCTTCGTACGTTTTCTCGGGTCGTTGACGAGCGACGTGACTCCCATAGTACGAGCATTTTTGATTGCGTGTGTAGTGCGTATGGTCCGCAACTATGGAAGAACCTTCTTCGTGGCAACCCAGTATGATTTTTTGCATGTGCAACTGAGGCGTGGGGTCTGCCACTGTGGGCAGATCTTTTTTTGTAGCAGCCTGGTATGATCTTTTGCCTATGTAAATTAAACATTGGGTCTGCCACTATGGGCAGACTCTTTTCTGTGTGGCAGAAGACTGACCTGCTTCGGAATTAAGCTTTTTAATAATATGAGCATTCATATGGGTCTCACGCGTGAATAGTGTGTGGGGTCTGCCGCTGTGGGCAGACCCCTTTTCCATAGCAATCCAAAAGATGAATCTGTGTGGCAAAAAAGGGAACTTGACCTGTTTTGGATTTAAGCCTTTCAATAATACAAGCATTAATATAGTCTTACATCATATGCATGTGTCCTACATGTGATACTTTTTCAAGTGCTGAGCGTTCCACGTGTTCGGCAAGTTTTTCCTGGTCTTGAGCTATTTCAGGACATACGCACCATTATCGAGTGCCTTGATCACCTCATAGGGTCCGATCCAATTGGAGTCCAGTTTCAAGGAATTCCCTGTTCTAACTTTCAGGACCCAATCCCCGGCATTAAATCGTCGAGCACTAACCTTTTTTGCGTAGTAGGATCTAGCTTGTTAGTGGTATGAAGCCAGGTAGACCAGAGCCATGTCTCTTGTTTCCTCCAGGAGGTCTGTGTTGCAGCTTAGCTGGCCATCGTTTAAGGGAGGATCTCTCACTACTTCAGAACAGAGGGTCGGAAGGCCGACTTCGGTCGGGATCACAGCCTCTGAGCCGTAGACCATGGTGAATGGCGTTCTTCCAGTCGACCTCTGCTCCGTGGTTCGGTGGGCCCATACAATGGCCGGCAGCTCTTCTAACCACTTGCGTTTGGCCTCCTGCAAGTTCTTTTTGAAGTTGCTGAATATGGCTTTGTTCGTTGCCTCCGCTTGACCGTTCCCCTAAGGGTAGTTCACGGAAGAGAAACTGAGCCTTATATCATACAGCTCACATAGCTTCTTGACCTTAGCATTTTGGAACTGTGTGCCATGATCGGCGTGTATCTCTTTCGGAATCCCGAACCGATAGATTATGTTCTTCCAGATGAAGTTAATCGTGTCTGTCTTACTAACGGTCGTGTAGGCTTTAGCTTTTACCCATTTGGTGAAGTAATCTGTGGCCAACAGGACGTACCTTCTTCTCCCTGGACTTCTGGGGAGCTCTCCGACGATGTCCAGACCGCATTTGGCAAACGGCCAGGGGGTTATGTTCGAATGAAGTACCTCTGCGGGCTGGCGTTTCATTGGGGCAAACCTCTGGTACTTTTCACATTTCTTGATGAATCGGGCCACCTCTGTCATCATGTATGACCAGAAGTATCCAGCCGTTAGAGCTTTGTGGGTGAGGCTGCCTCCGCCGGAGTGGTTACCGTATACTCCCTCGTGGATTTCCACCATTAGCTTTTGCGCTTCGACGGGACCTATGCACTGCAGCATCGGGCCCATTGTCGATCTCCTGTATAGTCGTTCCCCTACCATCGAGTACCTGGCAGCCTTTAACCCAACCGACCTTGCTTTTCGGGGGTCTGTGGGTAGGTTCCCCAACGTCAAATACTGGGTGATGGGTTTCATCCACCCTTCGTTAGCAGTTCCGGTTGCGAACACATGGTGCGCAGTAGTCTACGGGGGGTCCTCCGTGCTCCCACATTCTAGGAGGACTTCTATGTTTCTAGCCGTACCCCCGATTGATGCACTCTTAGCTAGCTCTTCGGCCCTCTGGTTCATCTCCCTGGGGATTGGTTCGATATTGAAATTGTCAAAACAAGCTTTTGCCCCCACTACCTTGGAGAAGTACCTATGCAACCTCGGTTCTTTTACCTCGAAGTTTCCCCTAACCTGACCCGCGATCAACTGTGAGTCGGTCTTTAATGCAATGTTCTCCACTCTGAAGTGCAGTGCTAGCTCGAGGCCTTGCAGCAGTGCCATGTACTCTGCCTCATTGTTAGTCGCCTAGAAGCCGAACTTCAATGCCTTCTCAACTCTGAGACCTGTTGGGGTCTGCAGGACTATCCCGATACTTGACCCTAAGGCATTCGTGGATCTGTCAGTATAGAGCATCCAGGCTAAAGGGGGCAAAGTTGAGACATCTGAGATGGGTCGTGCTGCTCGCCGAAGGATTTGATTTCCACCAGAAAATCTGCCATGACCTGTCCTTTCTTCGCCGCTCGAGGCCGATACTCGATATCGTATATTCCCAGCTCGATGGCCCACTTGGTCAGTCGTCCCGATAGGTTTGGCTTGGCCAAAATTTGGTGGATGGGGAAATTCGTATACACGGTGACCGAGTATGCCTCAAAGTACTGCCGGAGTTTCTTTTTAGCGTTGACCAAAGTGAGGACCAGCTTTTCTGCCACACTATATCGCATCTCAGCATCCAGGAGCATGCGGCTTATATAAAACACCGGTTTCTGTTTGCCGTCTTCCTCAATGAACAGACGGCACTGATCGCTACTTCAGACACTGCTAAATAGGCGTACAGGCACTCCCCCTCTGCTGGGGAAGCCAAGATAGGGGGTGACTCAAATACAGCTTGAGATCTATCAGTGCCCTGTCCTGTTCCTCCCCCCAGATGATAGTAGAGCTTTTCTTCAAGCATTGGAAGAAAGGTTTGTATCGGTCGGACATCTTGGAAATGAATCAGCTGAGAGCGGCTATCTTTCCAGCCAGGCGTTGGACCTCCCGAATGGTCAAGGGTCTCTACACATTTGCGATCGAGGTCAGCTGAGTCGGGTTTGCCTCAATACCCCTCCTGCTCACGATATGCCCTAGGAATTGACCAGAAGACACCCCAAACACACATTTCTTGGGATTCAGACGCATCCGATATTGCCTCAGAGTTTGAAAACATTCGTCTAAGTGTCCCAGAGGGTCTGAATCTTCTCTGCTCTTCACGATCATGTCGTCTATATAGACCTCCATAATCTTCCCTAGTAGCCTGTCGAACATTTTATTCATGAATCTTTGGTAGGTTGCCCCCGCGTCCTTCAAGCCAAATGGCATACGCCTGTAGCAGTACAGACCACGCTCTGTGATAAAATCCGTGTGGACTTGGTCTTCCGTGTACAGGGGAATCTGGTTGTATCCAGAGTAGGCATCCAAAAAGCTCATTCTGTTGAATCCCACCGTCGCATTTACCATTCGGTCAATTTTTGGCAGGAGGAAGCTATCCTTGGGCAGGCCTTGTTTAGGTTGGTGAAGTCTATGCAAATACGGTCGTCGCCGTTTTTCTTTTTTACCACTACCGGGTTGGAGACCCATCGCGGGTACGTGCATTCCCTGATCAGACCGTTCTCCAGCAGCTTCTCTACCTCTTTGTTGATCGCCCTGTTTTTCTCTGGTGCAAACCTTCGGGGTTTCTACCTGACTGAAGGGAAATTGGGATCTATATTTAGCCGGTGGCAGGTGTGTGCGGGGTCTATCCTGGGCATGTCGTTGTGGGACCACGCGAAGACGTCCTCGTTCCGCTTCAGGTATCCCAACATTTCATTCCTTTGCTCCTCAGCTAATAAGGCCCCGATTAGAACCAACCTTGCCAGCTCTGCCTCTTTCAAAGGGACCGTTACCAGCTCCTCGATCGTGGATTCCGGGCCATCAAACTCCTCTTCGATTCGCTTCATGTACGCTGGCAGGCGGTCCTTTAATTACTATTCATCCCCGGTCGCGGCGCTTGCATTCGCGTCGGCTCCCCTCAGGGCAGTTGAAAAGCACTTCCTTGCGGAGGCCTGGTCTCCTTTGATGTCTATCGTATAGGTACCATCCTTTGATAGACATCTTCAGACCTGGTGGAGGGTGGAAGCGACCCCATGCATGGCGTAGCTCCATCCCCTTCGCATGATGATGTTGAAGGAGGATTGGCAGTCAATGACGATGAAGTCCACATCCAAGCATCTCTCAGCAGTGCAGACATTCAGGGTCATGATGCCCAAGGGGCAGACCTTAGTACTGTCGAAAGCGAACAACGGTTGACAGGTTGGCCTGAGTGTGCTTCGATCCAAGCCCATATTTTCAAATGTGCTACGGAACAGGATATCAACGCTGCTTCCACCGTCGACCAGGACCCTTCTGACCAATGCGGAGCCGATCTGCAGTTTAATCACCAAGGGGTCGTCGTGAGGCAGGCGCACCGTAGTTAAATCTTGCTGGGTGAAAACGATGGGGGCTGCAGAGGTGCGACTCTCTCCTGACATCTAATGGTAGACGGAATGGCCCATCCCCCTCAGGCACTTCACTCTTCTTTCAGCTCTTTTGAGGCTTTTTTCCTTCTCCTCCTACTCCTGGGTCGGCTCTGGTCTACCCACGATGGTCGGCACTATCCTCAGGGTCTACTCTCTAGACCCAGAGGCTTAGGTCTGCTTCCCTTTTTCAGGCCTGTTGACGTCTTCCAGCGGCTGGGTTCCACCGGTTTTCACATACTGTTTCAAACTGCCGGTGTGGATCGCCATCATGACCTGTGCATAGAGGTTGTGGTAGTGGACGGTGTCGTGCCCAAAGTCTTTGTGAAACTGGCAATACCTATTCCTGTTCTTCATATGTTCAGGGACACCAGATTTGGGCGGGTCTTTGAAAATGCCCCTATCCTTGCTTTGGAGGTAGATCACGTCGATTGGCGTGTTGAGCTCATACTTCGGCAGAGGCTCACGGGACGTCTTCCTCCTCTTGCTATCTTCCTGATTGCTTCGAATGGGGGCTTCCTGTTTCGGAGTTGCCCTTTGGTCTGGCGAGGGTCTCCTTACCCTTTGCGGGGCTGGGGGTTATGCCGGCATCATTGTTATCGCGGCGGAGGTCTTGGGTGCCTTCTGGTGGCTTTCCAGCACCCTGAATACCCCTTCTGACTTCACCTGGACGTCCGCCATATCGTATGAGAGATTCAAAAGGAGGTAGTCCAATAGCATTGACCCTGGACGTAGACTCCTTACGAACGATCCTGCAGCTTGGACCGAGTCTGCGTTATGGACTAGGGACATTACCTCGAGGAAATGCAACAGGTAGTCTCGTGGGGACTCATCTGCGGCCTGCTCCTACCGGTCAAGGTCTCGTATAGTATTTTGCTGTCTCCGGACACCCGCGTACTGGTTTAGGAAAAGTTTACAGAAATCTTCGAACACGTTTATGGATTTTTCCGGGAGCTGTCTGAACCATAGCAGGGCTGGTCTCACCAGAGTCGTAGAAAAGACTTTACAGGTCACAGCCTCATCCCTGGTTTCCAAAGCCATCTTCTACTGGAAGTGGTATATGTGATCGAGGGGGTCGGTTTTCCCATCGAATGGCTTGAAGGTCGGGGTCGTGAAGTCTCTCGGCCTGGGCTCCATCTGGATCCAGTCAGCAAAGGCCGTCCGGTTGATCCCTCGCACCGTTTACTCTGCCAGATCGTCGGGGATCTGGCTGTGATGGGCCCCGAGTCTCTTACCCAACTTCGCCATCATCTCCTGCTTCCAGTCAGGAGGAGTACCTCTTGGGCTTCCATGGGGTCTTCCGCCCATCGCCCCTCTGGCCTGGAGGGTTCTCGACTTGCTTTGCTGTGCCCCCTGCATCCGCGATCCGGATGGGGCAGGAACTTCTCCTTGTGGTTGGTTTCCAAATTCTTGTTGGACTTCTTCGTCAAAATCTTCTCTCCACTGGCTTCTATCTTCACTCGCCAGTAGTCCTTCGAGGCGGGCGTTATCTCTGTGTACCTTCGTGACTTCGTCCCTCAAACTTAGTACAGCCTCGTGGGCCATCTCTGCCTTCCAATTCGCTTCCGTTAGGGCGGTGAGCATCTGATCTAGCTTCTGCTCCAGGTCTGATCGTGCTTCTCGGGAGCTCCCTTCAGCGTCGGGACGTGTGCTCTTGGTTGTCATCCTCGAGGGTGTCATCCGATGTTGTATGGCCTTTTGTTCGTGGAGAGCGTGATCGTGAGTTTCTCACTCTTTTTCTCACGCTCAACTGTTGTTTCCCACTGATGGCGCCAAACTGTTGGAGTGGTTTCTCACCAGCTGTCCACGTGTCTCTGAATCGCTGACGCTGTACTCTCCAACTGTCCACGTGTCCTCGCTATCCCAAAAGTGCGCTGAACTCCAGGCAGGGTCGGAGAGGAGGGGGTGGCCACCTGCAAAGACTCTCTGATGCTTAAGTCAGTAGCCTATCTTTGATTTAGGAAAGCAAAGAATTAGTTCTACATGAGTATATGTTTGTTTCTTGCTCATAAGCTTTTTCATACACTTCTTTCTTGTAAGCGTACATACCCCTCTCGGGAACACATGGCTCATATATATGTAGTCCTGAGATTGTGAACCACTCGTGTCTCAATCTCAGGACTGAGTACCTTTTTTCTCAAAATGTTTCCCAGAGGTCACAGGCCAAGGTTGCCGTGATCACCTCTGTATCACTGTAGCCTGGTTTCTGCCGCCTCCTATGGCTTGAATCTGTCAGGGGTGAGATTTGGTCAAATCGCTGTTCTGTCTGGACGGCTTGCCCCCCTGCGCACGCCTACCTAAGATCGCATTAAATGCTCTGTCTGGGTCTGGAGTTGTGAGTTGCTTTCCATCGTATTTTGGTGGAAGACCCTTGGGACTTTCGACCCCCCCAGCTGTCGAGGTAAGGGTCGGACTAGGCCGAGTCTATCCAGGGTCTGTGATGGGCCCGGCCCTAACCTCAGATGGCCCAACAGCCGATTGTGAAGTCACGTGTGACCCGCGTGGCCTTTAGCTAATCACTCTCGACACCTGTCGGACGGTGGGCCCCGTTTGTGACCTGTTCTGCCACTTAATCGTCCACGTGGTGCATAATTTGGGAAAGGATCCCACAGTAACACATAGAAAAATTCATATAATAATTTAGTCATGAATAATGCTAGGAACACACATAATATATACATAAAATATATACACAATAATCAGATATATATTTTGTGACATTTACATACATAATAGAACCCTATTTCAAAAATTATGGATATGTCTTATATATTTTATATATCTTTAGTATTCCTCTTTCATTATATAGGTAACGTATGACAAACTTCATCTTAAAACTTCGTTATGCACTCAAATTTCAAATTATCATTTGTTATGTTACAGCTTGATATTTATATCATTTAAAAGACTATAAAGGTTTAATATTTTTTTCTATTAAAAAAGGTCTAATTTTAATTGTAAATAAGAAAAAAAAGAATGGTTAACTCTACCAAAAAAGGAAAAAGGAAAAAAAAAATTAAAAGCTTGCTTGGCAAAATTTTCTCGTTTTAAAAGTGAAATGAATAATGGAGACAAAAACAATGCTAATGAAAATGTTGCCCAAGGTGCAACCCTAATATGTCCATGAAAGTAAAACATATACGAAAGTAGCAGTAATATCACAAAGAATTAACTATATTTACCAAAATGAACTTTGAAGCTCAAGTTAGCGATTGGAGGTTTAGTAAGAGAAAGTCTCCGATGGAAAGCTATTAATGAGAAAAGTATAAATGAAGAGAGAAAAAAGTAGAATTTCAAGCTTTAAATTTTCTACCCCCTTTCAGTGTGGTGGTTGAGAGCCTTAAATAGGCAATTTAGTATGCATTAGGGCCGTTGGATCATCTTGGAAAGAGTTCATTGATCTTTGCCCTTGATCTTAGTTGAGAGAGGAGTATTTAATGCAATGAGACTCTTGGCACTGTAGTAATTCGACTATTGAGCTATTTGTCAATATAGTACACCCTAGGTTGGGAGCTAGAGGCAGTTGTCAAGATATCAGTGCCATAATAGCCCAAAATTATAAGGTTCAAAGTGGCCTCGGGCCATTATTCAGATAAAAGGGAGACTTGGCTCAATCCCCGATGTATCCCTAGGCATCGAGGCACATCTTGATGGTAGGATGACTTACTCTCAAGTCTATAGGTTCTCCCTCAGGCCTTGCCACGTAACCTGGGGTTAGAAGGCTTCCCCTTAGGTCCAATAATGTGACTTCTAGTCGCAAGGCTTCCCATCAGGCCTTGTGATGTGATCTCGAATTATAGGGCTTCCCCTTAGGTCCAACAACATACCCTCGAGTCTCATACTTGGGTTTATTGAAACTACCTCTAATAATTTGTATGTTATTAAATATTTAAAAATCTCTAATTTATTTATATGACCAATAATTTAATATATAAGTATTGTATAGATGAGGATTAAATTCATGGATAATAAACTATACACAGTCTGTAATAATTAATTAAAGTAAGGGTTCTTTAATTTAATATTATTAGTACAACCCATTAATGTTGAGAATATAATAGTCTTATCAAGACTATTGATGGGTTAACATTACAATAGAAGTATCTTATGTTAGCCTAAGATTAACTAACCTAAAAAGAGATAGGTGAATTGGATTTTAAAAAATTTTAAAAACTTGTCTTGATAAACAAGTAAATTATGCAAGTAATAACAATATCAAATAAAAATAACTAAAAGCATGTACAAGTTCAAGATAAATAAATTAAAGAGATAAAGATAGATAAATACAAACACTATTTTTACGAGATTCAATAAACACGACGGTTTGTCTATATCCCTAGCTTTTGGCAACCTTCTTCAAGCTTCCACTATTAGATCAAGAGAATGGACTTGACTAACTTTTTTACACAACGAGTAATTTCTCTTTAGGCACACTCATGCCTTTACAATATCTTTGAATTTAGCTCTGTCACACCTAACTCAGATTATTTAGATTATGGTGTCAATCTTATCTAAACTGGGTTGTTTATGAATCCAATCTTAATCTCACCTTCATAAATACAATATGATTTTTGTTGAAATACTTAACTAGAATCTCTCTAAAAAAGCCGATAGATACAAGGAAAGCCTAGAAAGAATAAATGAGAACACAAGATATAATCTAGTTTGGATCAAGTGATTTTTGTGAAAAAGTGGATTTGAAAGTTTGAATCACAAAAGATAATTTGAACAACTTAAAAATATTATTAAAGCAATGTAGAAATGTTAAAAACTCATATCAAGTGTTAGAAAAGCTCCTATTTATAAACTTGAATAAAAACTAGCAATTTTAGACCGTTTGATTGATAATCTGTCATTTTTGACAAACCAAAAATCCATTTCGATGAACCAAAAATACTAGCTATTGAAAGTAAAGTTCTAATGGTCTAATTTGAAAATTTGTTAAAAAATGGACAAGAAATTGGCAAATCGAATACTTGGATTCGGTTTGCGAAAATAACCAGAGATCTTGTTTCTATTTTATTTTAAGTCGTTTTCGATTCTTTTCAAAATTATGACTTTTAAAATTGATTTTTATGTAATATGGATTCTATAAAAATTCATAAATCAATTTAGAAGCTTGTGTAAAATAAATTTAATATTTTAATTGGAGATAAATAATTTTGACAGTATTAGTTTGAAATTTTCCAATTTTATAAAAAATTTGAGCCATTAAAAACATATTATGTGTAAACAAGTATTCAAGAACAAGAATTAAGAGTTTAACCCTTGTTAGTCTAAGTTTTGTATTCTTGAACTTTATCTTCAAGCTCTTCTCCATGTTCTATCTTGAATGTCTTATGATCTTTTCAAATTAGATTGCTACACACTTAACTAGATTGTTTCTTCTTAATCATACATTTATTAGCTTCAAAACATGAGTATAAGATTGATGATGCAAAGCTCAATATCCCATTTTTTGATAATAACAAATATTTGATTTAAAAATGAATAAGGAATAAGAATTAAACAGAGATAAATATCCTTACCAAATTTTTGGATGCTCTCTCTCAAAATATGCTTAATTAAGAGAATTAAATCTCCCCGTTAATCTCAAAAAGGGTGCATATTTTGAAGAAAATTGCTAATTGATACCAATTGTATTAATCAGAAATATAAGGACCAAGTTGATTCTAATTGTAAATTAAAACATATTCTTATCTCCTTTTTGATATCATCAAAAAGAAATCCAAAAGAGAGAAGAGTAAGATAAATATAAATTATAACCATAAAATATTTATTCAAAAAAATGTTCAGATATAGAAGTGCAAACAACTATATCAAAATATGAAATAACTAAAGAAACACAAGTTAAGAAAAAGAAATAATCTATAAAGGAGGAAAATGGGCTAAGAAAGAATGCATCATCTTATCTTATTGGTCTTGAATGATTTGAAATTGACATTCTTGATGTTAATGGATAGAGTTGACATCGGCTAATAAAATTTGAAAATGTTCTAGCTCGTTGTCGTGTAGGTAATAGATGTCAAGCTGTATGGTGTTGATGCATTTAGAAAGGCTGTTGAATGCCTCATTAAAGTTAAATCCATATGCAAGAGCCTTTTCAGCATGAGTGCCTTCATAAGTACCTTCAGCAGCTTCAGGACCACTACTACTAGCTTCTTGTTGAGTACCCGTATCTTAATCATGTCTATCTTTTATTTTAGAGACCCATTTGTTACTGAGGAAACTGAAACCCATGAGACTGAAAGTCTTGTTGTTGATTTCAACATTAATTGTCCATGGTTTACACTCGAACTCATCAAATGGTGGGATGTTGAAATATTAAAAGATACGGGTGAGTAGGAAATTATAATGAAGAGAGGATCTACTATTCTCAATAGCATCAATCATCTCACAAATGATAAAGTAAGATAGGTTCAACTTTCTCTTAAATAGAATGGAATCAACAAAACTAAGATCACAAAAGGTAGGTGCATCCCTATGATCACCTTTAAGAGTCATGTTCTGAGACATAAATTGAAATAAAATCTTAGTCTCTAAAGTAAGATCAGTAACATGAGGCTTAGGCATAAAACCCCCTTAAGTAATCTAGGATACTCTGTCTCCTTAATTGACCAGAATTCAGTCCATCTTATACTCTATATAATCTCGAAAATTTATATAGGCTAGGTGTTTATAATTGAAGGTTTTACCCTAAACAATACTTTTCTTAGAGAAAATTTCTTTGTATCTAGTCATAAGACAAGTTATTCTAAGAGAAGAATGTCAAACCTCACTTTGGAGTGTTGTTCAGACTCCTTTGGTCAAATTTCCTTACCTTTACACCTTAGGTTTTCCCTTATCGCAGCCATTTGAGAGAAAGATGACAAGAGAAGACACAAACCTAAGAGAATTTCGAATTCTAGGGTTTAAAAAGATGAACAATTTGATTTAAATGCTACAGAAGTATAAAAATTAAAGAATAAGAGTGAAAAAAAAATGATGAAATTGACTTTGGTTGGAAGAAAATTGAGTAATTTAGAGAGCAATTTGAGTAGAAAAGAGAAGAGCTAGTTTTAGGATTAGAGAGAGAGTGTTTTCAATAAAGAGTATGAGGGGAATGAGCAAAAAATATGATAAAAAGCCCTAAATAGCCGTGGAACTACGAGTTTTCAGTAGGCTATGGAACTGCTTTTCGGTCTTCCAAAAATGATAGAGAAAAATCATTTTCCAGGGGGTTTTTTGGTAGACCGAATTCCGGTCTACCGATTCTCCTATTTTGCACAGTATTTCAGTGAAACACAATTTAAAAAGATGGAAACGATTAAACTAACAATGAAAACATTGAGAAATCAACAATTTAATGAACGTACATAATAAGTCAAACAACTTTTAGATATAGAAAGAATCAATGAAGCTTATTATGATCAATCATACTAAGTTCTCTACGAATTATGTAAAAACGATCATCGCTAAGAGGCTTAGTAAAAATATCAGCTAGTTATTTTTTCATGCATACAAACTCAAGTACGATGTCACCGTTTTACATTTGATTAGGAAGAAGATGATGTCTAATGTTAATATGCTTAGTACGTGAATGAAAAATTGGATTTTTGCATAAATTAATAGCAATAGTATTATCATATTTAATAAGCATATGATTATAATTCATTCCAAAATCTATTAGAGTTTATTTTATTCATAGAATTCGAGCACAACAACTACCAGTAGAGATATATTCGACTTTAGTAGTAGAAAGAGCAATAGAATTTTGTTTCTTGCTAAACTAAAATACAAGTGAATAACCAAGAAAATTATAAGTGTCACTTGTGCCCTTACAGTCGGTTTAACAACTAGAAAAGTCCACATTCTAAAAACTAATAATATTAAAGTATGTGCTTTTTGGATACCATAATCCTAAGTTTATAGCACCAAGCAAATGTTTCAAAATATGTTTTACTGTTCTAAGATGTGATTCCTTAGGATTAGAATGAAATCTAGCTCATAAACAAATAAACATTATATCCAGTCTATTAGCCACTAAGTAAAGTAGAGATCCAATCATACTTCGATATTTAGTGATATCTACTGCTTTACCATTTTTGTTTTTGTCAAGCTTGATTAAAGAGCTCATATGTGATCTCATTGACTTAGAGTTCTCATACTAAATATTCTATTCAGTCTACTAGTCGTTAAGTAAAGTAGAGATCTGATGATACCTTGAGATTTAGTGATATCTACTATTTTATCACTTTCATTTTTGTTAAGCTTGATTGAAAAGCTCATAGATGTCCTCATTGATTTGGAGTTCTCTGTATTAAACTTCTTCAATATCATTGATATACTTAGATTGATTGATAAAAATGCCTTCTTTGCTTTATTTGATTTGAACTCTAAAGAAGAAATTGAGTTCTCACATCATGTTTATTTCAAATTCATTGTGCGTACAATTTGAAAATTCTTCATAAAAAAGAAATATTAGTAGCATCAAATATAATATCATTAACATAAATTTGAACTATAATCATCTCTCCTTTTTTTTTTAATAAAAAGAGTAATATCTGCTTTTCCCATAATAAAACCATTTAAAAATCAAAAATTTGTTTAATATATCATACCAAGTCCTAGGAGCTTGTTTTAAACCATAAAAAGCCTTTTTCAATTTAAAAACATGATCTGGATACTTATGATTTTGAAAACTAAAGGGGTTAAGCTACATATACTTCTTCTAAAATGTATTCATTTAGAAATACACTCTTAATATCCATTTAGTATAAGATAAAATCTTTCTGACATGAAAATACTAAGAGCATCCTTATAGACTTTAATGTTGCTACGGTTGTGAAAGTTTCTTCATAATCGATACCTTCTTCTTGATTGGAACCTTGAGCTATGAGTCTAGTTTTGTTTCTCACAATTATCCCATGCTCTTCTACTTTATTTCTAAAGATCCATTTAGTTCTAATAACTGATTAATCCTTAGGTCTTAGAGCTAATTCACATACATAACTCATTTCAAATTGATTTAATTCTTCTTGCATAGTTAAATCTATGATTCATCTTTTTCGGCATCTTTAAAATTTTTTTGTTCAATTTGAGAGATAAAAGCTATGTTATTGCAAATATTCCTAACTGATATTCTAATCTTGACTTCTTATAAGGGGTCACCTAGAACTTGGTCTTTAGGATGAGCATAATTGAATTTTAAATATTGAGAAAAAGAGACAATATTACCATTATCGTGTTCCTTTTTATCCTTAAGATCTTATTGTAGTTGGATGTCCTTCTCCTCATTTTTGTTCTTATTTACACTTAGCTCGTTTAAGCTTGATTCCAATCCTATAATATCATCATCATCATCATCTAATTTTCTCTCCTCAAGGAGAGAGTTGGATTCATCAAAAATAACATACATAAATTCTTCTACTATCAATGTTATTTTATTGAAGACTCTATAAGCCTTATTAGTAGTGGAATATCTAAGAAAAATACCAACATCAGATTTTGAATCAAATTTATCCAAATTACCTTTAAACAAAATATTTGCAACCAAAAACCTTAAAGTAGCCAATGTTATATTTTCTATCTTTCCAAAGCTCATAAGGTGTCTTGTTCAAAATTGGTATTATCATAACTCTATTCACAATATGATAAACAGTACTTACCACTTCGGCTCAAAAATATTTTGGTAAACCATTTTATTTAGTATACTTCTTGTCATTTCTTGTAGGGTTCTATTTTTTCTTTCTACAACTCCATTTTGTTATGGAGTTCTAAAAGCTAAAAAATTATGATCAAAACCATTTTTATAGCAAAAAACTTCTATTTCATCATTTTCAAACTCACCATTATTATCACTTCTAATAGGTGTGATGGTATAGCCTTTTTCATTTTGCACTTTCTTAAAAAAATAGTAAGAATATTTAAAAACATCTTTTTTATGAGCAATAAATAAAACCTGAATTAATTTTCAAAAATCATCAACTATCAATAAAGTATAGTGCTTTCCACCAAGAATCGCTACTCGTCATAGTCCAAATAAATCCATGTAAAGTAGTTGTAGGGGTCTAGAAGTAGTGATGGTATTTTTAGATTTAAAAGAACTTTTTACTTATTTTTTAAATTGATATCTATCACAAACCTTGTCCTTTTCAAACAATAAACTAGGTAAACCACTAATAAAGTTTTTCTTTGAAAGTTTAGAAATAGTATTCATGCTAGCACGTCTAAGTCTTCTATGCCGAACCTAAGAATAATTTTTTAAATCTGAAAAATATTTATCTTGATTAAAATATTTTTCAATATCAATAGTGCACCCATTATTTTTTATTTCCTTTTAAAAAATGATTTCTTTTGAATAAGTATCCTCAATTAAATATTTGGAAGCCTAAAAAATAACTCATAACCTTTATCACAATGTTGACTTATACTAAGCAAATTATGTTTAAGACTATCAACAAGTAAACATTTTCTATAATGGGAGAGGAAGTGGCACCAATGTTACCTATATCTAAATGTAACATATCATCCAATTCTTTTTGTGAATAATGAGAGTAAGGAGTAGTCTTTAGTTGTGTGTTTAGAGCAACTACTATTTAAAAACCAAAAGTTCTTCTTCTTTTGTACCTATAAGTAAGAATAAAACTTTGAATTTTGGTATCCATATTAGTGTAGATCCTTGAGTGTTAGTTCTAGAATCTTTTGATACTTTAGGTAGTTTTTCACCAAAATATGCATTCTTCTTCACAAGACGTAAAAGATTAATATATCTATCTTAATTGTAATAAGTGCAAGTGTGCTTTGTATCACTTGTACTAGCTTTCACAAAATAGTTTTTGAGATATTTTTATATTATAAAAGATTTATACTCAATACCTTCTTTGTCAAAAACACACTTTTGTCCACCAAGCATCATGTCAAAATTTTTCTTTTTATTTGTAAATTAATGGAAAGTTTTAGTCAAGTCTAAAATCTTGTCATTTAAGGAAGTGTTTTCTTTTATCAAAACATCACAATAACTACAAGATAATTTTACTTCATTTTCTTTTGTAAACTCTTCAACTATTTTTAACAAACTAAGAATTTCATTTTTAAGAGTATTGTTCTTGAAAATGAGTTTTTAATAGTTTTTGTGTAAATTATTAAAATCACTCAATAAACTTGTATAAGATAAATCACATTCACTATTATTTTTACTAAAAATATTACTAGTATCACTATCATCATGAAATTCACTTTTAGGTTCAAGAGAGCTTATCTCATTTACTATTGCCATGAAGTACATGTTAGCAATTTCTTCTTGTCCTTCTCCTTCGGATTCTTCTTCCTCACTTTCATCCCAAGTGGCCTTCATTGCCTTCTTCTTCATTTTTCTTCTTAAGGAACATTCATTCTTCATGTGCCCCGACTTTTTGCATTCAAAGAAAGTGATGGGATCATCATTCACTTTCTTCTCTTGATAGTTATTACTTTTGGTGTTCTTCTTGAAATGTTTCTCTTCGAAGTTCAGGTATTTCTTGTCCTTTTTAGTAAGTAAGGCAATGTCTTCTAACTCACTATCCGCAAATTCTTCTTCTTCCTCATTACTTTCTTGCATGGCAGCTTTAAGAGCGATTCCTTTTTTTTTTTTCTTTTCTTCCCTTTTGTCTTCATTTGTATTCTTTCATCGGGATTTCATGGGTCATGAGAGAACCCATAAGTTCTTCAAAAAGAAGTTTGCTAAGGTCTTTTACTTCTTGAATTATTACTACCTTTCATCTATATACTCGAGGAAGACTTCTAAGGATTTGGAAATATTTTTCCTAGAGCATTAAGAGAGTTAATAATAATTGTAAATCTAGTAAATGTTTGAGAAATAGATTCATCTTTTTCCATTTTGAACAACTCGTAGTTTCTAGTAAAAATATTAATCCTAGTTTCTTTTATAGAACTAATTCATTGATAAGAGACTTCTAATATGTTCTAATGTTCATGAGCATCTAGCCTTCTCAATATTATTATAAATATTCCTATCTAAACTATACATAAGAATTTTTCTAACTCTTCTATTTTTGGTGAAAGTGATTTTGTCTTTTTCATCATACTCTTTTATGTCTTTTTCCACTTCTCTACCATCAACAGTTTTTGTTATTTTCAATGAACCTTTAGTGACAATGTACTACAAATAAATATCAATAGACCTAAGATAAATGTCCATCCAGTTTCTCTAATAGTTCAAATTACTTCTATTAAAAAATCGTAGTTCAGAGAGTGACTACCCCTCATATTAAAAAAAAAGTTTTTTAGGCTAGTCATCTCAAAAAAAATTAAGTTCTAAAAATTTGAGCACTAAACTCTGATACCAAATGTTAGCCCAAGATTAGCCAACCTAAGAGGAGGTTAATTGGATTTTAAAAATTTTTGCAAACTTTTCTTGATAAATATGTAAATTATGCAAGTAATGACAATATCAAGTAAAAATAACTAAAAAGATGAACAAGTTCAAGATAAATATAAAGAGATAGGGATAGAGAAATACAAATATTATTCTTACGAGATTCAACAAACACGACGGTTTGTCTATATCTTTAGCGCTCAACAACCCGCTTTAGCTTTCTACTATTGGATCAAGAGAATGTGCTTCACTGACCCTTTTACACAACGAGTGATATCTCCTTAGACACACTCATTCTTTTATAATAGTTTTCAATCCAATTCTATCATGCCTAAATCAGATTGTTTAGACTCTAGGGCCAATCTCATCTAAACTGGGTTATTTATGAATTCAGTGTCAATCTCACGTCACAAATACAATATGATTTTTTTTGAAACACTCAACTAAAATCTCTCTAAAGAAGATGATAGATATAAGGTAAGCTTAGAAAGAATAAATGAGAACACAAGATATAATCTAATTTGACTCAAGTAATTTTTGTGAAAAAATGGATTTAAAAGTTTGAATCACAAAAGATGATTTGAACAAATTGAAAATATGATTAAAGTTATGTAGGAATGTTCAAAAGTTGTTTCAAGTATTAAAAAAGCTTCTATTTATAGACTTGAATGAAAACTAGTTATTTTAGACCGTTTGACAGACAATTTGTCATTTTCGGCAGACCAAATTCCACTTTTGATCAACCAAAAATACTAGTTATTGAAAGTACGGTTCTAACAGTCAAATTTAAAAATCTGTTAAATAATAAACAAGGAATCAGTAGACCAAAAACTAAGATTTGTTATGCTAAAAATACCAGAGAGCTTGTTTCTATTTTATTTCAAGTCTTTTTTTATTCTTTTAAAATTATAACTTCTAAAATTAATTTTTATGTGATATAGATACTATAGAAATTCATAAATCAATTTAAAAACTTATGTAAAATAAATTTTATATTTAAAATAAAGATAAATAATTTTGACAGTATTAGTTTGAAAATTTCTAATTTTATGAAAAATTCATTAAGATCATATTATATATAAATAAGTATTCAAGAATAAGAACTAAAAGTTTAATCCTTGCTAGTCTAAGTCTTGTATTCTTGAATTTTATCTTCAAGCTCTTCACCATGATCCATCTTGAATGTCTTATGATCATTTAAATTTAGATTACTATACACTCAAATAGATTATTAGATCTTAATTATATGTTTGTTAGCTTCAAAACATATGTATAGGATTGATAATACAAAGCATGAGTCAACACTTCATATAATATGACTATATAGAACTAGACCAGACATGATCTGAATCTCACATAAATTCTGTTGACTATTAAGAATTTAAATAATATTACTAGATGATCGTATATAGATAAATCTTAACTCTAAGTAGTTGTAGACTCCTGTTTAGAACTTGTCAAATATTTGTTTTCGAACAGACTGAATCACTTGTATCTTGAGAGCATATTGAGATGAATAACTAAAAATGTAACTTATAGATACTGAATTCATTTATTCTCTTAGGAAGCTAGAAAAATAATTCTCTTGTATATTGATTGAGGACTTGAATAATTTGAGTACTCAATTTATAATAGACTTATAAATTAATTATTCATTAGAGAATTTATGGAACACAAGGATAAAGATATAAACGGAATAATAGCCTAAGCTCCAATTATGAATCATCTATAGAGGATTGAAGTACATGTAATAATTCAATCGATGGATTACTCATTGTTTTCTAGGTAAATTAATTATATAATTTCAAGAGTGCAATTCTCGATTTTCAATAGAGTAATACTAGAATTAATAAATTAAATAAATTAATCAAAAGTTGTCATAATTCGTTGGAACTTAAATTATATATCCGTATGTCCCTAATTCCACTTCTCACAAACACAATACTGGATATTACAGTTTTTCTATTACTGTAGACTTGGTCCAGATATATAATATATCTATTTATAATTAATAATTGTGATTAATTAATTAATCAATAAATTTTAAATTAATTAATTTTAATTGATGGAGAGATAAGTTTCTAATTAGTTTAAATTTTGAATTTAAAATATCTAATTATTAAATAATTGAATAAATGCAAATTAGGATACAAACTAAAAGTGAAACACTCTCCCAAAGAGAAGTGTTACATGCCATCCTAGTCGTCGGCGTGTTAGCCACTTAAGTAAGTTACTAGTTTTGTTTATGTATATAATCAATTAATCTAATTAATTATATATATATATATATAATATTATGTTTGACCTATTAAAAAACTCAAGGACCAAGTTTCTATTTTATATATATATATTAATTTGATTAATTATTAATTTACTAAATAGTTTAATAAATACCTATACATAGAGAGGAAACTTGGCAAAAAAATATATACACAACATATTATTTGTTATAGAACCTCTATAAACTAGAGAAAAAAAAAAAGAGTTTTTCTATTATCTGTAAAAGCAAATGTTTGTCAATTTCATATGTTGAAAATATTGCAAGTGTCTAAAAATATGAGTTTGAGAAATTGTACATAACGCCCACACATTCATCTAGTTGTGCTTAAAGTTTGGATTGGAAGATCGTGATTTCGAAGACAAAAAAGCTAGAATCCGCTGATAAACTACAAGAGATATACGATCTATTTTCTTTCCATTTTCTATTTTCTATGAATTAATACTGTATACTCGTATAATAATTAGTTTTATGAAAATTTTTGAGCCAATTTTTCCTCTACAAAAGTTGTTTCAAAAACTAACAATAAATTCGTAATCATACAAAATAAAATTTTCTTCTTTTAAAAGAGAAAATTATATTAATGTTGGTTATGTAATGCTCTGTGTCATGAAATGTAGCTTAAAAAAGGATATATATACACACATACAAACTTCTTATTTTACTTAAAGATAATAATTATTCGTTGACTTGGCAAATTAATTAACCAGTATATCCGTATATATTTAATATAATATAATATGCTCCATATTTTAAAATAAAATGTATATCCTGCATATAAAATAGAATTTTTTTTAATTTTAAAAGAATTGCTACATATATAAGGTGTCCAATAGTATTTCTACTTTATCATGTTGTATGAAGTAAATTAAATAAATTAGTGACATTCATTCCTAAACAGATTTGACTTGTCTAGCGTAATTTTTCTGGTCTAATATCAAACAGTTGGGAATAGATCAAAGTTTATGCAACGGATCATCATCATCATCAAAATTCTAATAAGGGAAAAAGGAAAAAGGCAAAACAGGAAAAGAAGAGGACAAAATTGACAGACGAAGGACACATTGAAAAAGGTCTTTTATTTTATCTTTATTGAGTGGTGTAGAAAATTAGAAATTCTTATCATGGGAAAATAATATATATATATATTTATAGAATTGAGCGATCATTCCCAGCAGCAGGACTCCTGTTTACAGTATGCATTGTATTTTGACAACAGGGACTATCTCAGCTGGTATAGGGCTTGGAAGATGTACGTGTGAGTTTGTGAGTCAGAATTTTAAATCTTGGTAGAGTATGTGTGTGTTATTTTTTTTTAAATTTGTAATAAGTGGTGGTCATTAATTAAGTCCCACTTTTTTTATTAAAAAAGAATATACATTGTCTTGTTTCTCTCTAATTATAGTCTTCATACAGTTTTGCCCTTGAATTTTGTATCATCCCCTGTATTGCTTATTTGTTTGAAATTTGGTCCTTCTATTATGTTCCATGTATAAATTAACGGAAAATGCTTATGTGGCAGCTTTTTGTAATTTTTCTATTATTTTCTTTAAAATTTAAATTTCAATAAAAAAAAGTTAAATTATAACATCCCCAATTTCACTAACATTCCTATAGAATATTTATATGATAATTTATTAATTAAGATTGAAAGACACTACTCAACTTAGAACTAATAACATAGCAGATAACTAAAACTATTTTAACTTTGTATAATTATAAGGAAAATTGTACTCATAATTATACATATAGTGTAATACACACATATATAGTGGACCTTCCATATAGTCATGCATAATATACACATGTTCAAAACAGATATAAAAATCCTCAGTCAGAAAACCATAGGTCAAAATACACATATATACCTACCGTGGTCAGAAAGTCAATCTTCCTCCTTTGAACTCAAATATAGATAATATTATCTAAAGTATAAGAATTTATGTGAGTATGAAACTCAATAATTAATGCATGCAGATACAGAGTATACATGACCTAGAAAAAATAATTATATAATTGGGATTCATGTGTATATTGTATTGCTTGACAAAGCCGCGAATAGCATACTAAGCCATTCTGATAACATATAACATTTATGAACTATATGGAGGTCTCAAGTCCAAGAAAATTTCTCTATGTATACAGCAAAGGTCCACCCTATACCATCGTCAAAAGGTTCCCGAAGAAACTATAATATCTTCAAAAGGACCAGAGTATTCTCGAAGGAATCAAATTATCTCTAAAAAGACCAAAATGTTCCTGAAAGAATTATTCTCACGACCAGAAATCCAAAATCACGACTTTTAGTAATTTTAATATAAAAATAGTGCTAGACAGTGACTTTCTGAGATTCCAGAAAATTTTAGTACTTAAAATTTTCGTTTTTGTCCTCCAAAGTAGCAAATTTTATAACTATGAAACTTTCCATTAATTTTAGTTTCGTTTTGGTCCTCAAATAATTATAATTACCAAAATTATTAAAACTCTTATCAGTTTTTAATTATATAAGAAAAATACTCATCAAAGTTTAAATTTTTTTTTCTGCTATCCAATTTGGAAACTTGTTGAGAAATCATAAACGTTGATAAATTGAGTTTAACTGAAATCCTTACTTCAACATACAAAATAGATTATCTAATATCACTTGTAATTTCAAGTTCTCAAAATAACACCATCCTCATACATGCACTTAGTAGATTTACTAATCTTAGTTAGATAATTGAATAAGGAAAAAACCATAACAGAGTACTAACACCCACCTGGGATTTAGAGTAGGATTGTATGCACAAACTGTATGGCTTATCTACCAATCAAGACAATAATCTTAAATAGTCAGATAACTGAAAGGAGGAAAAGTAAGGGGTGAGTATGAAATGTCCAATAGGATACCCAATTACTTTTTTGAGAAAACATTTATTTAAAAATTTCCTACATGGTTAGTTGTTCAAAAAAAATAATTTCACAATATACTAAATTAAATATGAGTTGAAATCACCATCTGAAATCATATTTAAAACTAAAAAGACAAATCAGATTAATAATCCATAGTGCATATATCACAAATCAAATAATCTCATGAGCTCATATCCTCTTATCACGAACTAGACTGACTTGTATTATATGTACTGAGTACTCTCTACCTGAAACTTAATCCCAGAAATCAAAGGGACACCCATGTATATATGCCAACCAAACCGGAGGGGTAAGTAAATGCCTACACCTACCGAATGGGAAAATCAGAAACTCCGTGCAAATTTACGGGCTCTCACCGAGGGCAGGAACAATGGCCGATTACTAAACACCGCAATGCCTAAGATAGACCTCATGTATATTCCTATGATATGTGCACTACGAGAGGTAATGTAAACAACCATGCAGTATTATTCTAGACGTGCTCTGATTTTTAAATCAATCCATTCTGTACTTTAAAATCCAACAGTACAATTCCAATGGTTTAATCAAGTCTCAAGTATAAAACTTGTACAAAATCACACGTAAAATACCCAAAGTAGTCCACAATATTTCACAAATCCACAATTCACTAAAATAATTATTCAAACAATTTAATTTAATAAAATTACAAAATTTCACTTTTTACAATAAAATCCAATTTTATGAAACATAAGAGCAAACAAGGTAGTTGAATCTCCTACCTCGAAATGTAATTTTACCAAGCTAACGATGCTGGAAAAGTTCTCAGGTTGTCACCTCGTTGCTTAGATGGCCATTCTTGGATCCCGATATGTTTACTTGAAAAAGTGAATTTCCAAACAAAGCCTCAGAGTACTCCAAAATATTGTATTAGACATAAAGTTTGTCGAAAACGGTCCCAATGTGGAACCGGCCTACGACACGCAAAACGGTGCAATTTCACGAGCTATTTTTCGATTTTTGTGCCACTTCAGCATATAGTGATAATTTATATCAAAATTCATGTCTCGACCTCATTGAGTCCAAATTCGAAGTCATAACTCAGTTTCGAGATCCCGAGCATTAATTAAGCTCTAAAATCCGAAAATAATAAAAATATCACATTTGAAAATATTTAGAAACTTGCCACTTTTCATATCAATAATTAACGCACTTTCAAACTCTGTTCCAACACTCCAAAATCATGATATATCTTATTTCAATCTCTTCTTTCACAAGATATAATTTTCTCTGATAAAATAACTCATTTCTGAAATAATTACGAAAATACTACTAAAATTTAATATTATAAAATTACTACAATAACCAACTTCTCACCGGAGCCGAGTTAGAAGCTGTGGTGGTCGGAAATGGAAGCTAACATCGAGACAAGTTGAATGGTGTTGGTGGCGAGCCGATCGGACGTCGGAGGAAGAAACAATGATTGTTTTTCCATTCTGATGGCGGTACTTTCAGCACCCCTTTTCTTCGGCGAGTGCGGTGTTTCGCGATGGCAGCACCTGACGTGGCTTCATTGGCACCTCCTAGTCATAGTGGATAGGTGCGTGGGGCGGCACAGGCAGCGGTTTAGTCACGAGTGAACAATAGTCGAAGGGTGTGTGTTTCGTAAATGGTTGGGGACCTCATGGGGGAAAGAAAGAGAACTTGGGGGGGTTAATAGAAAATTTTGAAAATTGTAGATAGTGGGACACGTAGCATCATTTGATTAGACCAAAAAACTTCTTAGAATTATATTTTAGCCACAAAATATAAAAAATTCTCTCAGTCTAGTCCTTCCTTTTTTTAAAATAATTTTAATTTAACCCCAAATAAACCTAGACTTAAATGTATCAACATTCACCTCAGATTTAATTAATTAAATACTAGAAAATTTAAAATTATAAGTTTGCCATTTGCCCAAAAGTTACAATTTTACCCTTAATTTTTATGGGTTTTTACATCCTTCCCTCCTTAAAAGAACTTCATCCTGAAATTCAAACATAAAACTAGGAAATATGAGTAGAATGATATGTCATAATTGCTTAACAAAGAATTAACAATTAGTTGTAGAGTGTAAGAGGTTAAAACAAAATACTATTCACAGTAAGGAGTACGAAACATACACCATCTAACAGTTGCTAGATTTCTATTATCATACTCATACCGTACGCAAGTATAAGATTAGTGTTGGGATTTTTGCCCTAAAAAGTAGATTTCTAATTTTACCCTTTTGAGTATAAATAACTTTCTCTTATATGAAATTATGATATTTGCTAGATTAAACTATCTTAGTTGAATAGTTTATTCATTTGAAACAGATTCTATGACTTTATATGTGTATAAAGAAACAAACATGATTAAGTGTTAACTATGGGGAGACTTGTATGATTAGAACACTGATTGTTAAGTACCAAAGTAGTATAACGGATCAAATGTCAAGTACATACAATACCGTCCCCAGATTATACATGATTAATAACACACTAGGAAAATTCCATTTATCTATAACTAACCTTAGTCTTAATCAATCACTAAGTTCAGAGATTCTAACAAAATCTCCATCAACACAGTATAGTACCCAACAAGGTCTCGAATAGAAAGCAATTATACTTATATTGTACCACACAAGATAGATAAGTTTTAGAGGTTAGAAACGGCATAAGAGTCTAATGATATAAGTTATTTACCGTTCCTCATAATGAGCATATAATAACCATGTACACAAATATTTCTAGTCAAGAACAAGGCTAAAACATCCATAACAGGAAATTATCAACGTAGAAGCACAGAGCACAACAAATATCACCAGCTAAATTTCTAAAATCCAAGCATATAAAATGCAAGGACTCAGATAACAAATATTATCCAAAGACTTCACAATTCTTTTACCCAAGGTAACATTATACCATATCATAATGACTCATTCAACAATTAAATTTAGAAACTCTCCCAGTCTCTTTGCCTAACATAGAATTATAATAATAATGCCAAATCGTCACTCATTTCCAAGGACTTTCTAAGTCTCTGGTATAAGAGAAAGTCATATAGAAATGACTTAATAATCAATATGCAAATAAACTGTTAACAATACTACAATACCCCAGAAACAAGATTTCAATAGAATAAGCTATCTCTGCAGTGACATCTATCTCCCATCTAACCTCATTTCATTTTTAAATCAAAAATAGTTTTGAAAACATACAGCGTAAATATCAAGGGCATATCGGAATATTATATTAGTTCACAATAAGGTTTCACATTGATTATTAGAAAACCAAACTTGAACTATAAGTATTCCTTTTTAAAATATAATAACAAGAGTTCAACAACTCTCTAGGCATATCCATGAGTAAATAATCTCAAATACCATCAATTATACTACCATAACGATGTTGTGATTCAATTTAAATCAAATGAGCTACAAACTGAACTCAATAATAACAAATTCAATAAGGACTCTGACCCATAACAGATTATAACCATAGTCTTCAAAGATTTCCAAAAGTCAAAACAAGCAAAGTACATTAAGTAACACTCACTCATTAATATCAAGAGGCAATACAACGACAAGATTGAATATTGTCATCATTAGTTGTTTTTTTAGTATCTAATACACTAATTCCACTAACTAAGATAAGTAAGTAAGACAAGAAGAAATTTTTCGTTTGATATATAGTTTATTAATTAAAATACCAAGCACTTTAGACGTGTCAATCATATTTAAATATAATAGAAATTTTCTTCAAATTTTTCAAAACCTATCTGTAGTTTTCAACATATCTCCTTAAGTGGCTCAAAAGCATGTTTTTTTTTTTTGTTGATAAATCACGTTATGCAATTAATTTTCTATAGTTCTTTATTAATGAAAAACTTTAGGTAATGTTTAAGTGAAGCTTTCTTTAAGATTTATGACTTTGAGGTACCACACTCTAATAATTTTATTAAAAATGATTTTAAAAGGCATTATAAAAATTGAAAGAACTTATAAAGCATTTTAGAAAATAATAGTGTATCAAGTATAATTTTTTTTTAACCTTACTCAATTTGTCAAACATATTAATTCATAGCTCTTATTTATTTGAAAATCCAAGTTTCATGAGTCAAAATTTTCAAATAAATTTTAATGAAAAAGGCAGTATATCATTATACACCACATAAGTCTCTCTAAGACTTAGGTATTTATAACCAAAATATTTTTATTTAAAAACTCAAATGAAATATCGTCCTAAACTCCCAACACTTGGGATATCAAACTAAATCAAACACACAATTACTCAATTATCCAAGTGAGAAAAATAATGCAAAGTCAATACTACTTTCTTACTTAACCAACAAGGATTTAATAACCTAAAGGACACCAATGTCAAGTTTATATCAATAAGATAAATCGTATACATAATGAGAAGTTGGAAAGAATAAATACATCCAAATAATAAGACACATAAAGCCATAATGACAAGATTTCACAAAAACTCCAAATAATGTTTTCGAAGTTTAAAATTTCATTATTTATACAAGATTCCAAACAAGTTAGCAAAACTAAATTTTACCTAGCAAAATTCTTGTAACAAGATATTTTATATTTGACTTTTAGAAATATATGCACAAACCTTCAAAATTTTATATGCATACTACAGTAAATCACATCAATAATTCCTTTAAAAATACAAATTTTTTGCCTAGAGTTCCCACATAAATATTCCATAAACACTTTATGTTTCATTCTAAGTTAATTTATAAATCAATTTACAGTTGTATTCCTTAATTTCCGAAATCAAGTGACAAGTAGAAGTTAAAAAATATTTAGCAAAAATATCTACTTAATTTTTAAACTAAAATATTATTTGGAACATCAAGTTTATAGAAAATTTACTTGATAGAAAGGATTTTTATTTTCAATTCAATACTACTAAATATGCAATAAGATCTTACTAGTACCATAATTAGTTTTAAGAAAAATAATTATTTAAATTTTATAATGCTGGTAATCTAGCAAACCTTAGATTCAAAGTGGTGCTATTATTTTTTTATTTATTTTTATTTATTTATTTTTTTTTAACCAAGTTCATATTATTAAAGCAATCTATGAATGATAATTAATACCTCATGACAATCCAAAAGTTCTATTAATGCATGATACAAATTATGACAACATATTACCGGACACTCAAACTGGTTAATCGCATACAAATAATTTCTAAGAAATACAAATAAAAACTCTACAAGCACAAATAATTTCAAGTCACACCCATCAAGACACAAGACACTGAATCGCTATATTAGAACCTACAAGGTTCGTATAATTTATCATAATAATGGACATAGGAATGTAAGAATAAATATCTGTTTGAATTTAGGAATTTCGATAGGAATATAATTCACTAGTCTTGTATCATTCCGGACATTTCTGAGACTAGAATTTCAGGGAATAACCATGCAAAATATTGTCAGAATTTCATTCTTGGAAGATGAACTAAGGATTCAAGATGAATCAAAGTAAGAACAACATATTTAGCCAATTCTTAAGTGATCTATTAGGTATCTGTCAAATACTTTCCAAAATTTCTTTTAACCAACAAAATATCATAGGCAAGATCCCAAACGGATCTGAAGCCTGCAGCTCTAATACTATTTATGTCATTACTAGAAATCCAAAGTCATGACTTTTAGCAATTTTTATGTAAAATAGTTGTAAACAGCGATTTTCTGATATTCCAGAAAATTTAGTACTTAAAATTTTCATTTTTGTCCTCCAAAGTAACAAATTATATAACTATGAAACTTTCCATTAGTTTTAGATTTTTTTGGTCCTCAAATTATTATAAATACTAAAATCATTAAAACTCTTATTAGATTTTAATTACATAAAAAAAATACTCATCAAAGTTTTTTAAAAAAATTTCAGCTATCACATTTGGAAACTTGTTGAGAAATCATAAATTTTGATAAATTGAGTTAAACTAAAATTTTTACTTCAAAATACAAAATAGATTATATAATATCACTTGCAATTTTAAGTTCCCAAAATGACACTATCCTCATACATACACTTAGTATATTTACTAATTTTAGCTGAATAATTGAACAAAGAAAACAACATAACAGAGTACGAACACCTACTAGAGATTTAGAATAGGACTACATGCATAAGCTGCATGGCTTGTCTACCCATCAAGATAGTTACCTTGAATAGTCAGATACCTGAAAAAAGGAAAAGTAGGGGTGAGCATGAAATGTCCAGTAGGATACCTAATCGCCTTTTCGGGAAAACATTCATTTAAAAATTCCTTGCATAGTTAGTTGTTCATAAAAAAAATAATTTCATAATATATCAACTCAAATACGAGTTGAAATCACCATCTGAAATCATATTTAAAACTAATAAGAAAAATCAAATAAATAATCCATAGTGCACGTTTTACAAATTAAACAATCCTATGAGCTCACATTCTTTCATCACGAACTATAGTAACTCGTATTATATGTACTGAGTACTCTCTACCTGAAACTTAATCCTAGAAATCGGAGGGACACCCATGTATCTATACCTACCGAAGTGGAAGGGTAACTGAATGCCTACACTTACTGAATGGGGGACTCAAAAACTCCACGCAGATTTGCGGACTCTCACTGAGGACAGGAACAATGGTTGCTAACTAAATACCGCAATGCCTAAGATGGATCTCATATATGATCCTATGGTATGTGCAATACGAGAGGTAATGTAAATAATCATGCAATATTATTCTAAACATACTCTGATTTTGAAATGAATCTATTTCTTACTTTAAAATCCAACAGTACAGTTCCAATGGTTTAATCAAGTCCCAAGTATAAAACTTGTTCAAAATCACACGAAAAATACCCAAAGCAGTCCATAAAATCCATAATTCACTAAAATAATTATTCAAACAATTTAATTTAATAAAATCATGAAATTTCACTTTTCACAATAAAATCTAATTTTTATGAAAAATAAGAGGAAACAAGGCAGTTGAATCCCCTACCTCAAAATATAATTATACCGAGCTAACGACACTAGAAAAGTTCTCAGTTTGTCACTTAGTTGCTCAGATGGTCATTCTTGGATCCCGACATGTTTACTTGAAAAAGTGAATTTCCAAACGGAGCCTCAGATTGATAAACGGAGGTTGCCACTGAATTAAGAGCACCCAAAAATGTTGGGTTAGAAATAAAGCTTGTTGAAAATAGTCCCGATGTGATACCAGCCCGTGAGACGCAAAAAAGTGCAATTTCACGAGTTATGTTCTCGATTTTCGTGCCACTTCAGAATATAATGATATTTTATATCAAAATCCATGTTTCGACCTCACTGAGTCCAAATTTGAAGTCATAACTCAGTTTCGAGTTCTCGAGCATTAATTAAGCTATAAAATCCGAAAATAATAAAAATATCATATTTGAAAATATTTAGATAAATGCCACTTTTTCATATCGATAATTAACACACTTCCAAACTCCGTTTCAACACTTTGAAATTGTGATATTTCTCGTTTCAATTTCTTCTTTCACAAGAAATAATTTTCTCAGATAAAATAACTCATTTTCGAAATAATTACGAAAATACCACAAAAAATTAATATTATAAAATTACTATAGTAACCAACTTCTCACCAGAGCCGAGTTAGAAGCCATGAGTAGTCGAAATTGGAAGCTAACGTCGAGTCGAGTTGAATAGTGCTGACGGTGAGCTAATCGGACGTCAGAAGAAGAAATGGTGACCGTTTTCGTCCATTTTTAAATCAATCCATTTCTTACTTTAAAATTCAACAGTACAATTCCAATGGCGGTACCTTCGGCAGCCCTTTTCTTCGAGAGGTACGATGTTCCATGGCGGCAGCACCCGATGTGGCTTCGTCAGCACCTCCTGGTCACGGCGGATAGGCACGTGGGGCGGCACAGGCAGCAGTTTAGTCGCGAGTGAATAATAACCGAAGGGTGTGTGTTTTGTTAATGGTTGGGGACCTCATGGGGAAAAGAAAGAGAACTTGAAAGACTAATAGGAAATTTTGAAAACTGTAGAGAGTGGGACACGTGGCGTTATCTGAGTAGACAGAAAAACTCCTCAACATTATACTTTGGCCACAAAATATGACGGATTCTTTCAGTTTAGTCCCTCTTTTTTCAAAAATAATTTCAATTTAAGCCAAATAAATCTAGACTTAAATGAGTCCACATTTATCTCAGATTTAATTAATTAAATACCCGAAAACTTAAAATTATAAGTTTGCCATTTGCCTAAAAGTTACAATTTTACCCTTAATTTTTAAGGGGATTTACAAACATCTTGTCTCTGAAAGGGCCAGAAAGTTCTCGAAAGAACTATATCACATGTTTAGGTATTGGTCCGCCACACTCTATACACCAATACTCGTCAGATAATATAAATACGCAACATATTCATGTCTTATACATATCAAAATAACATATTCATATGTTCATACTTCAAGCATAACAGAAAACCAAATACACATGTATACATATTCCAATGATTCTAGAGATTCATAGAAACAAATAATTCTTATATTGCATGTGTAACATTACTTATCTCGTTTTTGAGTTTTAAAGTGATTTCTTGTGAAATGCTCTTTGTCTAAGGTATAACTGATGTGTCCTAATGTAAGTCAATGTCATAATACTATATGAATCAAACTACTAAATTTTCTTAAATGTGTATTGGCATTTTATCTTGTTCCAAACATGAAAATTTAAAACACCAACCAATAATGGAAGAATAGACAAGACTAAACCAAGCATAAAACTTACAATAAAATACTAAGTTCCTAGAATTAACTCTCTCTCCACGGTTATATAAAAATGAATAACAACTAACATGTACACATAAAAATACTAACACAAATAAAATCAAAGTAGTATGTTAATAATACAAAGGATAAACCGAACCTAATTTCATTAACATATATCCCAAAATTTCTTCTTATATTTTCTGTAAATATGTATATTTAACCGATTATCATTTAAGTACTATAATTAAATTTGTCTTAACAATCACCAAAAATAAGGGATAAAAAGGTCACAAAATTAATTAATTTGACTAAGAATTAAATATTTGTAAACCTTAGCACATAAATTTGTAACTCAATAAGAATTAATTACAAACTAAAATAGTATATATATATATATATATATATATATATATATATATATATATATATATATATATATATATAACATGTAGCTTGTGCTTAGTAATTAATCTCAACCTAGAAATCTGACATTAAGACTCAAATATAATTATAATATAACCTACTAGAAATTAAAGCATTATTTAATTTATATTATCATATCACCGTATATATAGAAAAATTCATCATTCCTAAAATAGAACTCTTAAGTCTAAAGTAATACTCATTAAGCTTAAACAAAATTAAGAATACAAATGAACATGAAAAAATACAAAACCATATGGCCTAATAAATTACAATTTTTAAAATCCAATTTATATAATATAAATCAAGAAATGGTCGTGTATACATTTACACATATACCTTATAACATATACAAATAATAATAAATACAAATAATAACACAAAATGTACCTTTAACTTCCTAGAACTTCGAAAAGAACACAATGTTGAGAACTTGATTTTGTAAGTGACAGACTATTTTGAAATAAAATTGATCACAAAACCATATTTATGAGTTGTGTAAATTCCTTCTGGGAGTGAAAATAGAGAAAACTAAGTATTAGAGGGAAGAAAAGTCTTAGTCGAATTCTTTAGGAAAACTATCTTTTGAACGCATCTATATATAAAGGAAAAATATGTTGAAAATAAACTTGTTTAAGCCTATAAGAAGTGTTCTAGGCCCATCAACATGAGACCCAATAAGTTAGAGTTAGCCCAAGTACAAATCTCATAAAAGAGGAAGTCCAAGTCCAAATAAAGGAAGCCTTCTACCTAGAATCCTCTAGTGTTAGCTAGATATTAGTTTTTTGTATGTGAATTATTTGATTGCATAGATTATTATTAGAAGTGTATAGAAGAAAATATGTGTGGCTTAAGGATTTTTATAATTGTTTATTTGTCTAGTTCTCATTGTTTCTCATGTAATATAAATACCCTTTCCCATTTGAGTTCTAAACATCAAGTAAGAAGCAAAGCTTCTAAGAGTGAAGAGAAAAGAGAAAGAAGCATAGCTTCTAGTGAGTAAGTGAGCTTGAAGAGTGAAGTTGAGAATTCTCTCTTGTAAAAATATTTGAGTGAGTAATAAAGCTTGTTTTATTTCCAACAAAATGATATCAGAGCGAGGTTGTGAGTTCTCATGAAATTCTAAGTGCTCTATGATTGCAGATTTGACTGATCTTCTACATTAGAAAAGAATTTTTGAGACTGAGAGTTTTATTCATTTATTCCAGACATACTACTATTACATATCAAATTGAAGAGCTCGATGAGACGAAAACGTTGTCATAAAAATCAGCCCAATCAGAGTCCGAACGAGTCTGAATGAGTTGTCAGATGTTTGTTGTCATAATTGAATCAACTCACCGAGTTAAGCTGAGTCAGAGCCGTTTCACCAAGCCGTCATAGCTATTGACCGAGCTATTAGAGCCGTTGACCAAGCTGTCAAAGCTATTGGACTGCACCGTTAACTATGACGTCAAAGCCATTGACCACGCCGTTGACCTGACTGTTGATCAGCGTTGACAGTTGACCGAGTGTTGACTTTAATCGTTGACTTTGACCAAGTCGATATACAAGTCAATCTTAAGGTTTTTTGACGTTCTAGATCTATCCGTGTAGTCGAAAATTCCAAAAGCTCACTCTGTTAAGAGTTATGGCTAATGGCAGTTTAGCATCTCTTCAAGTTCTACCACTTCAAGGCAGCAACTTTGATAATTAGACTATCAAAATGAAAGTCCTCCTTAGAGCACATGATGTTTAGGAAGTAGTAGAGAAAGGTTACAAAGAGCCAAGAGATGAGGCAACACTATCCTCAACACAGAAAGATAGTTTAAAAGATTCAAGAAAGAGAGACAAAAAAGCTCTCTTCCTTATCTACTAGGCCTTAGATGATGATGGATTTGAGAAAATCTCAAGTGCAACCTTCACTAAAGAAGCATAGGAGAAATTTCAAATTTCATATAAGAGAGAAAAAAAAGTTAAAAAAGTCTGTCTTCAAACTCTAAGAGGAGAGTTTGATTTACTACACATGACGGAGACTGACTAATTTTCAAGAGTTTTAGCCATTTCGAATGAAATGAAGTGAAATGGTGAGAAACTTGAAAATGTTACTATCATGGAAAAGATTATTCGATCGTTAGATCCAAAGTTTGAGAATATTGTTACTATCATCGAAGATTAGGAGCCATGATGATAAAACAACTCTTGGGTTCTTTACAAGCTCATGAGAAAAAGAAAAAGAAGAAACTAAATTTTAAGGGGCAACTTCTCAAGACATAACTTACAGAGAAAGAAGATAGCCAATATAGTGAAAGAAGTCAACGTGGTCGTGGTAGAGGACAAGCCTGAGGACATGGATGTGGTACAAGTCAAGGTCGTGGACGAGATTGGAATTCCAACAACAACCACAATTATCATACCAGCAATTTCGAAAGAGGAGAAATCTCTGCAAGAGGTCATGGTAAATGTCGAATGAACTCAAGACCTGAGAAGTCTCAAGTTGAATGTTTCAATTGTCACAAGTTTGGCCATTATGCTAGAGAGTATAGAGCACCCAATAGTAGAGTTGAAGATAAAGTCAATTACATTGAAAAGAAAAGAGAAGAAAATGGCACCGTACTACTAGCATATAACGACAATAATAGAGGATAAGACAACACATGATATCTTGTCACCGGTGCTAGTAATCATATGTGTGGGCGTCGATCAATGTTCATGGAGCCTGATGAATCAATCGGTGGGAGTGTTTCTTTCGGTGATGATTCAAAAGTACCGGTAAAAGAAAAAGGTAGAATTCTTATCCGCTTGAAAAATAGGGGGCATCAATTTATTTCAAAGGTTTATTATGTACCTACAATGAAAATAAATATCTTGAGTTTGGGACAATTCTTAGAGAAAGGCTATGATATTCACTTGAAAGATTATAGTCTTTCTATAAGAGATAACAACATGAACTTGATTGCCAAGGTGCCTATGTCAAGAAATAGAATATTCAATAAGAACATTCAAAATAATATTGAAAAATGTCTCAAAGTATGTTACAAGGATTCATCATGGCTATGGCATTTAAGATTCGGACATCTTAACTTTGGAGGACTAGAACTACTATCTAAGAAAGAAATGGTGAGAGGCTTACCATGCATCAATCATCCTGATCAACTTTGTGAAGGATGCTTACTCGGAAAGTAATTCAGGAAAAACTTTCCAAAAGAGTCAAATTCAAGAGCCCAGAAACCACTAGAGCTCGTGCATACAAATGTAAGCGGTCCTATCAAACCAAGTTCTTTCAGTAAGAGCAAATACTTCGTGCTCTTTATTGATGATTTCTCAATAAAGACTTGGGTTTATTTCTTGAAACAAAAATTAGAAGTCTTTGAAGATTTCAAGAAGTTTAAGACTACCGTAGAAAAGGAAAGTAGTCTTCAGATCAAAGTCATGAGATCTATAGAGGAGGAGAATTCACTTCAAAAGAGTTCTAAGAATTTTGTAAAGTAAATGGAATTCGACGACCTTTAACCGTTCCAAGATCCCTTTCATAGAATGGTGTGGCAGAAAGGAAGGATCGAACCATCCTCAACATAGCTCGAAACATACTAAAAAGTAAGAGATTACCCAAAGAATTCTGGGCAGAAGTTGTTGCATGTACAGTTTACTTGTCCAATCGATCTCTAACAAGAAGTGTGTGGGGAAAGACACAACAAGAAGCATGGAGCGAAAGAAAGCCTGGGATATCCCACTTGAGAGTCTTTGAAAGCATAGCCCATGTGCATGTGCTAGAAGAACATAGAACCAAGCTTGATGATAAAAGTGAGAAGTTCATTTTCATTGGCTATGACACCAACTCCAAAAGATATAAGTTATACAATCCTAACAATGGAAAAGTAATCATCAGCCGAGATAATATTCGATGAAGAAAGTGAATGGAACTTTGGTTCTCAGACAAATGACTATAATTTCTTTCCACAATTTGAAGATATGGAAATCCTAGTAGAGCAAGCAAAAGAAGTCCATCAAGAGGCTATTACTCCACCTTCCTCACCAACATCATTCACTCATGAAGATTTACCTCCATCTTTCTTAACTGAGAGGCATAAAGAATGTACAAGAAGTCTTGAAAATCTATATGAGGTAACCGATAGACTCGAAAATCTCACTCTATTTTACCTATTTGCTGATTGTGGACCGATGAATTTCCAAGGGGCTGTACAAGATGAAAAATGGAGGAATGCGATGGATAAAGAAGTCAAAGCCATAGAGAAGAATGACACTTGGGTACTATCCACTCTTCCTAAATGTCATAAAGCTATCGGTATAAAATGGGTGTACAAGATAAAGAAGAATGCCAATGGAGAGGTAGAAAAATACAAAGCAAGGCTAGTTGCGAAAGGCTATAGTCAAAGAGCCGGTATTGACTATGATGAGGTATTTGCTCCTGTTACACGATTGAAAACTATAAGACTAATTATTTCTCTTACTACTTAGAACAAATAGAAGATTCATTAAATGGATATAAAGTCTGCATTTCTGAATGGAGTTCTTGAAAAAGAAATCTATATCGAACAACTATTAGGTTATAAGGTGAAAGGACATAAAGATAAGGTTTTAAAGCTGAAGAATGCTCTTTACGGTCTAAAGCAAGCACTAAGAGCATGGAACAGCCGAATTGACAAATATTTCCAAGAGAACGGATTCATTAAGTACCTTTATGAACATGCTCTCTATGTTAAGACTAAAGGTGGAGACAATCTGGTCATATGCTTGTACGTAGATGATCTCATATTCACTGAAAGTAATCTAAGGATGTTTGATGAATTCAAGAGAGTAATGACACATGAGTTTGAAATGACAGACATCAGACTTATAGTATACTACTTTGGCATAGAAGTCAAGCAAAAGGAAGAAGGCATCTTTATCTCTCAAGAAAGCTATACAGAGGAGATCCTGGAGAAGTTCAATATAGATGATTGTAAGCCGATAATACATCAGTGGAGTGTGGAATAAAATTATTCAAAGATGATAAAGCAAAAAAGGTGGATCCAACACTCTTCAAGAGCCTTGTTGGATGCCTTCGGTACCTGACATGTACAAGGCCCGACATTTTCTATGTAATTGCACTAGTAAGTCATTACATGGAAACTCCAACAACTACTCACTTCAAAGCTGCATAGAGAATTCTCCGTTATCTAAAAGGTACGATCAATCTTGGCTTGTTCTATTCAGTTTTTAATGATTACAAACTCGTTGGTTATAGTGATAGTAATTGAGCCAGAGATATTGATGATCGAAAAAGTACAACTGGTTTTGCGTTTTTCATGGGAGAAACTGTCTTAACTTGCGTATCTAAGAAACAACCGATTGTCACCCTTTTAACATGCGAAGTTGAGTATATAGCTGCTACATCATGTGTTAGTCATGTAATCTGGCTAAGAATATTGTCGAAAGAGTTCAACATGCCTCAAAAGGAGCCAATGGAGATTTGAATCGATAATAAGTCAGCAATAGCTTTGGCTAAAAATTCAGTCTTTTATGACCGAAGCAAGCATATCGAGACTCGCTATCATTACATAAGAGAATGTATTGCAAACAAAGAAGTACAATTAGAGCATGTGAGATCATATGATCAGATCGCTGATATTTTCACCAAGCCACTCAAGTTTGAAGACTTTGCAAGATTAAGAAACTTGCTTGATATTATAAAATAAGTTTAAGGGGGGTGTTGAAAATAAACTTGTTTAAGCCTATAAGAAGTGTTCTAGGCCCATCAGCATGAGGCCCAATAAGTTGGAGTTAGCCCAAGTGCAAAGCTCATAAAAGAAGAAATCCAAGTCCAAATTAAGGAATCCTTCCACCTAGAATCTTCTAGTATTAGCTAAATATTAGTGTTTTGCATGTGAATTATTTAATTACTTAGATTATTATTAGAAGTGTGTAGAAGAAAATATGTGTGGCTTAAGAATTTTTTATAATTGTTTATTTGTGTGGTTCTTATTGTTTCTCATGTAATATAAATACTCCTCCTTATTTGAATTCTAAGCATCAAGTAAAAAACAAAGCTTCTAAGAGCGAAGAGAAGAGAGAAAGTAGCATAACTTCTAGTGAGTGAGTGAGCTTGAAGAGTGAAGTTGAAAATTTTCTTTTATAAAAATATTTGAGTGAATAATAAAACTTATTTTATTTCTAACAGAATTCTCCGTAAACTCGCGGACTTAATATAGTTAGTAGTATATTATTTTATTTATTATTATTACTATTATTATTATTCTTATTACTGAAACATAAATACAAATACCTTACTAATACAACTACTCATACATTCATAACTCAAAAACATAAAATGCATATAAAATATATACCTAAGAATAAAACAAAATAATAAAATCTACTTAAAATTACTTGGCTCAAAAATATAAAAATAAAATAAGATATTTAAAAATTGTCACTACAAGGAAAATGAAACAAAATTATGTCTGTCAATATACATAGCTAACTAAATATATATTTTTTATGTATCATGAAATGACAATTTTAGCCATGCTGACAAAAATTAATAATTCTAGTGGATGATAAATATACAAATTTACAACGTTATCAAATTGACTTAAGACATGTCAAATTAGTACCAATGAATAGATTTTGAGCATTTCACTATAAAAATTATTTAGAGGATGAAAATCCATAATTAAAATAAGTTCATAAGACAAGTACTCTGTCAGTAACATAAAATTGCTGCACAACCAATATGGGAAGGGTAGCATGTGAATGAAATTCTAGATATCACGTAAATATACTTTAATTATTTTTGTTCCCTTTTTCCCTCGCTCTCTCTCCAGTGTCTCCCGTCGCCTACTCACACTCCTCACAGGCACCCAACTTCCAAAATGAGGTTTCTCTTGGTTATATACATGCTTGGGAGGACGAAAGTTATTGTTTAGTTGCCAAGAAAACGTCAGACTATCCTGGGTTTGTAACTAACATATTAAAGATGCATATTTTAAATTTTCATATATTTTTATATATATATTTATCTCGATCTAATGAATAATTTCCTATTTGGGGATCTAAGGAAATTAGATATTTGGAAGTTATATATGGTAGGAAGTTTAAAGAATTTCTTTTGTTCTTCATCAACATCAAATCTCCCGATATCTGAAGAGGGATGAAATTTGCCGGAGGAAAGCAAAAGTTGGATTCAAACGTTAAACAACTCATATTCTTATTTTAATGATAAAATGATTGTCACTTTCAGAAAAGAGAAAGAAGTTAAGGAAATATTCAAAAGATAATAATCCAATAGAAGATATTTTCATTTTTTGTGTTGGCAATGGAAGAAGATCTGCAAGACATTATCTTGTTTTCATATTACGAACCTCTTAATTCGGAAATGGGGGATTAAACAGTAGAGAAGAGTGAAGATGGAGGAAGTAAGTGAATAGGGGAAAGAGAGAGAAAAAAAATAATTAATGTAAATTTTTATTTGTTTTGAATCAAATTTTATTTTAAAAATAAATTTATAAAAAGAATTATTAAAAGAAGTGCCACATCAGCATTTTTCGTCAAGTTATATACGGAAACTCAAGGGAAGGCTCAAATTTTTAACAAATAAGTAATGCAGAGGAAGAGGTGCAACCGAAAAAAAAATTAGGGAACAAAACTCTGCAACAACTATAATTTCGGAGAAAAAATTCAATTTTTTTTAGGTCAGGGAAAAGTACAATTTGTCTTTGTCCCCATTTTTAGTTTCTAGCTCTTGGCTTTATTAAGGATACCGTCATATAAGGCATTTTTTTTTTCCCAGTCGCACGAAGCAAACCCCTCGTGTAAGCAAAGTGTGATTAAATATACTTTAATGACGAAAAGAAACTGAAGGAAAATCATTAGTTTGAAATTATCTTTTATACACAGGCTTTTAGCATGATTTTAAAGGAAGATTTGGGTACATATCTGTTGTCATGACTTAGTCCTTAGTGGGATATAGGTTTGGGTACATATCTTTTAGCATGATTTTAAAGGAAGATTTTCTTTGTACACTGTATGTATAGACGATTTATTCTCTTATTATATTGCCAATCAAAGTAATGTGACTTTGAAGACAAAGTGTTCTATTACCTATTACCAGGTCGAGGATGTTATGATTCATGATTGGTAATATGTGACAAAGAAGTTTCAAATTTCCAAGAATTAATTATGGATCTAAATCTAAGCCCCTCTAATACGTATACTAGTACTACTCAAGAATGAACCTAAGGCAGGTAGGGTGGAAAATGATTATCGTTCATTCACACGTGAAAAATATACATATTATATATTTCTCTTTTATACTGTCTGTTTCTCACCTAACATCATAAATGTGTTTCCCTCTAATTATTTGATATTCTCGTTCTTCTTGACCTAGTTTATCATGAAGAAGAAGATGAGAGAATAATCAAACGGAAAGAAAATTACAAATTAAATAGTCCCCACACGGACGCGGTTTGAAGATGTCTAGAAAGATAGAAATAAAAAAACGGTTTTCAAATTAATGTTCAAAGTCGTTCAAATTATTCTTTCATTTCACTCTCACTTTCTGATCGGCTAGTCGGCAGCTTCTTGGAAACTATTTTACATAAATTAATTACACAAATACCATGAAGTTTTGAAAAGTGAAAAAAAAAAAAGAAGAAGAAGAAAAAGATACTACAGATGATTATATCTTTAGAGGTAGCTAGGTCCATGGAGCATGAGGTATAAAATAAGAATTTTGCAATATGGGCAATTTCGTCAACGTGTCTATTTAATATGAATTATTTATTTATAATTATTGTGAATCTCATAATAAGACTTAGGTGAATCTCACACAATAATATACAATGTAGATGCAATTACTAACAAATTTTATGTGAGAATGCTACTTTTAAACAGTGTTTCATATGAAATAGGTAAACAAAAACATAAAGGATAGTAATATAAACAACTGTTAGGCTAGTAGTTAAGACTTTAATTGATTAGTGCTTTTAGGATATGATCATAACTTTGTAATGAATCTGCTGGTACGGCTTCTTTGGAGTTTTTTTTTTTATTTTTTTGGTTTTATTTGTTTATTGTTTACTTATTTAGAAAAAGAAATGTAAATATATAGCAACGGAAATGAACCTCATCCAGAAAAGCAGAAAACAAAAGCCAGTATACATATATATATATATGGGAACTAATTGGGTATGTATTTTTTTTAGTTATATATAAATAT
>JXTB01000234.1:0-25221 GCA_002914805.1 Parasponia andersonii | reverse complement strand
GCAGAGCTGCCCCCTCAATGAGTCCAACTCTGAATCCTTAATAGATTGCAGTTCCTGATTTTGATTCGAAGCCATCGTTCCAAAGACAACTGAGAGGATAAAAGTTTTTGGAAGAAAGGGAAGCAGAAATTTCGAGATGTTGAGAAATCGGGGTGATTAGAAATTCGTGGTAAGACAGCAAGATAAGCACAGTAGCGGTTTTTAAAGAAGGGGAGTTGGAAAGTTTTTCTGGAAACCAAATAGTCAAGAATTTTAAATTTCGAACAGATTTCACAAACGAGAAAGATGACGTATCGCCGCATCGGGAAAGGGCGGGGCCACGTGCGCCCCGCGGATTGGAGAAGCAAGAAGACAGTTTCCCCACTTGACAGATATGAATCTATCAATTAGGGAAATGGGGGCAGTTGTGGGGCCCATTCCTGAACCTTGAACCGTGAGAAGGGTCACGCGGATCGCACGTGATCTCGCCATCGGCCTGTGGGTCTTCCGAATTTAAGGCAGAATCCATCACTGATCCCAAACGGTTCAATCGGTCAGACCTCGAATCCACGACAGCTGGCGGTCTGAAGCCCCAAGGGTCTGCTGTCTAGGAACAGCGACCCTCGCCTCAACTGTCGTAGGGATCAGAAGCCCCAAGGATCTTCAGACCCCAAGGGTCTGCTGTCTAGGAACAGCGACCCTCACCTCAACTGTCGTAGGGATCAGAAGCCCCAAGGGTCTTCAGACTGGATGCAATGGAAGACAGCCCCGCGGCTCCGGACCCGGACAGGGCATTTAATGCGTTTCTGGGTAGGTGCGCGCGCAGGGACAAGCCGTCCTGACAGAACGGCGATGTGCCCAAATCTCGCTCCTGACAGATTGAAACCATAGGAGGCGGCGAAAATCAGGCCGCGGTAGCACAGAAGAGGTCACAGAAATCTCGGCCCATGATGGTTTAAAAAGATCTGGAAGTGAAAGGTACTCGTGAATATTTATTTTACTTTTCAAAAGATAGAGAAGAACACTGTTGATTATCAGAGGACTACATATATGAAAGCTATGCATTCAGAGAAGTTGGTTGCTTTCTTTGGTACAAAAAACACTTACAAAGAAAAAGACAGTCTGAGAGCAGAAGAAAAAAGAAGAAAACACGACAAAGAGATAAATTTTTGAACTGATATATTTTTCTCCTTGCTACCAAAACGCAAAGAAAAACCACTGACTTAAGCATCGGAGAGTCTTCGCAGGTAGCCACCCCCGCCTCTCCGATCCTGCTTGGAGTTTAGAGATTTGTGAAATAGCAAGAGCACGTGAATAGTTGGAGAATCCAGCATCAACAGTTCAACACACGTGGACGACTGGTGTGAAACCGCTCCAACACTTACCCTAATTTGTGGTTTCTAATTGTAAGTTTTGAGTTTAACATGTGAATTTAAATTTATTTAATTAACATCTCACATGCAAACACAACGAAGGATGTTAATTGTACTGGGCACTAAACCAAATCTGTACTAATTATTATAGAGTGCATGTTCTCATCACATCTTCTTGTTCGTAAATTTTTAAACTTCACAAATTAAGTAGGAAAGGAAGAAATGTTTTTGAATTTAAATCCGTAACACCAGGTACTTGATCTGAGAAGAGCTTGTTGTAGTGTATAATAGGGAATAATATGTTTTTATTGAAGTAGTGATCTTCTTTCAGGAATACAGTCCACAGATATATAAAATGAGAAACAAACCTTATTAGGACTTGTATAATAAAAAGTTTTAAAACGAAAACAAAAAGAAAAAACATGTTATGTCATTATTTGGTCAGATCAAGGCACATCCCGTCTCTACCAGTAAATGTAGAACGTCACAAAATTCTCATCCATAACCAAAAACTTTTTGCAAATACTTGAGCCAAAAAAAAAAAAGAAAAAACTTGTTGCAAATCAAGAATTGTCGATTTGGTTGTTATTGATTTTTTTTTTTCTAAAGATCATTTTCATTTTTTCCGTCTTCCTATTTCAGTTTGAGATTTAGGACTATATCTACCACTACACTTCTTTTGTCTCCATATTATAGTTCCCTCTTCTTATTTTTTTTTTTAAATTGTTTTTTCATAAAAAAAGTTTAGTAAAATGAGAACGTAATTATAATCCATTTTTGTATGCTAGAAGCCTAGAACTAGGTCACCCATGTATAGATCACAGCTATAAGATTGGAGTTCTTTTTTGGCATACTTAAGTATAGAAAGGAAAAAATATATATATCGTTAACTCTACCTAGCTCCTAAAAAAAAAAATCCTCTACCGAGCTATTTTTTTAATTAAGCTGAATTATTTTTTGATAAACTATACTCCGCATGAGTCACACTTAAACTCTTGGATGAACCGTAAAAAAATACTCTGAAATTTGAGTATTTATAATTTAAATCTTGAAATTTGGACTCTACAAAATAATTCCCTAAGGACGAAGATTAAGAATTTCTAAAAAATTAATACCCTAAATTAATTTTTTGATCAATTTTAGTCCTTATTATTCCCTTTAATTTTGAGAATATTATTGTTTTTTTTTACCAATTCTAGTTATTCAAAAAGTCAATTTAGAGTATTAATTTTTAGAAATTTTTAATTTCATAATTTTATTTTATAAATTCTAAATTTCAAGATTTAAATTGTAGAACACCCAAATTTCATAATTTTTTTTAGCACTTTAACTTAGAGATGTCAAATGAGTTGGGCCGCCTATTTAGCACGAGGGTATGATAAAAAAAATTCCATGCCGAGTACGATATGACATGAAGTGGTTTTGAGCTGTAAGCTCTAATTTTTGAGAACTATGAGCTAATACAGTACGACACGACCTTGGACACGAGTATGACACAAGCACAATACGATCCAAAAAGCACGAAAAGTACGATTCAAAGTATTTTAAAAAGTATTTACTTTTATTTTAACAATCTTAAAGACTTAAATGATAACTTCTTTTTTTTATCTATTTAAATTACCTATTTTACATATTAAAAAAATAATACTAATAACTACTAGTAAAAAAAACTAAGTACTAAATAAAAATTGATACTGAATCTCACACTAAAATAGCTAAATTGGTATTAAAAATTTTAAAGATTTGTTCTCTCATAGAATATATGCTAATTCACATAATTTGAACGAAAAAAAAAAACACTCCTTACTAAATAAAGTTTTGAGAATATGCAAATAATAATAGTTTGGATGCGTATCAACCTAATTAGGATGTATTCAAATTTTTTTTTTTGTCTTTTTTATTTTTGCTTATAAATCAACTTATTTTTCTTAGTCTTTATTTCAAAAATATATTTGCATTAGTGATTTTTAATTGAATATTTTTTTCCAGATAATTATGGGTATATTACATATTTTTGTTATTATTTTAAATCAAAATATAAAATTTTAATTAAATAATTTTTAATAGATAGACCGAAGTCAGATACAAAGATACGCTAATATATTGGGCTCACTACACTCGACATGATATGAGTCTGACACAAGTACAAATATAAGTATGAGCATGACACAACACGAACACGAGTACGAGTACGATATGAGACGTGTTTGTGCTTGTAGACCATATCGAGTTTAAAGTTTTGAAACTTGGACAACACAAGTAGAATACGATATTTTATTGAGTTGTGTTAAACACAATACAAAATACGAACGAACTTATAAATTACAGGTTGTACCGGCATGATTTATTTGACATCTTTGGTTTAACCTGAACCCTTTGATTTGGTCTTTCATGTGGGTTATTATTTTGTAATAATGTCTTCAAAAAGAAAAGGTGAATCTAGATCCTTGGAGTACGGGATATTATCTCTATCCCAAAATGTACGCATATAGCAAATTGAGAATCTTTGAGCCTAAATTAAGAAAATTACCACTCAATCGGTGAGTTTCAGTTCCTAATCCCTGATTAGGGTAATCAGTCAATTCTTTTTCATTATCTTTTAATTACCACTAATTATTATTAGCCATTAATCCTGGATGCTCAGGAATCTCGTCACCCGAACCAAGTGGAGTGTAACATGAAAACCATACTTTATAAATGAATAATCAACGAGTCACGCTGTACACATAAATTTAGAACGAGTGGAGCCTTGTTTAAATATTTAATCACATCTTAAACTTGTTTAAATATTTAATTACATCTTAAACTTATTATTAACTATGTCCAAGTTGGATGTTTGTGTGCGATGTACATGAACTATCATCACAACAAACGTTGATATCAACGTCAACGTAAGCGACGGGGTCGCACATTACGATACCAACCAACTTAATATAACCTGCTTTTCCTTTTTTAACTAAAAAAATAAAATATATTGTCATTATTTATTTTGTGCTATTCGTTAATGAAAAGAAGTTATTGTGGGGGGCGTAGTCAGAAAAGAAGGATAAGATCATGACAACAAGAATCTTCAAATCTTTTTCCGCGTTATTACTCAGTACTTAGATAGATTGATATATCATACATAGATGATAGATCCCTACCCATGTATGATAGATCCCTACCCAAAAAAAAAAAAAAAAAAAATCTTTGTGAGAAAATGGCCGTGTGTTTTGAATTTTTGATGGTTTATGTAGCGGTTTGAAGTGGTCAGAAATTGGACTTTCTCCCTATCTAAAATCCTCATTGGTACACGTCAGCAGCAACTGGTTCACTCTTGAGGAGAAAGGAAAAGCAAAATTATAATTTAAAAAAAAAAAAAGACACTCATTATTTCTTCAGTCAAATCTCTCTCTTTTTCCTTGTCTTTTCTATCCCTTATATATCCTCGCTTCCTCCCACCTTCTTCACTAAGAAAGCCTCTCTCCCTTTCTTAGCGCTAGAAATAGTACTAAACTCAAACACCCATTAATATATAGACTCAAGATGTCGTTGAGTTTTTATGGTTAAAGACAACTTTTTTTGCCAATTTCGTTTCACTTATTAATTTACTAGGCTCTGTACCACACACATTCATCACTTGCTTTAGCTTACTAGTAATTAGAGCCACTCCCTCTATTTTCAGCTCCTTTCAATTTCAATATCTCCAACTCCATGCCCAATTGGGTCTCAAGCTCCTCCCAAGTTTGTGTGGCTTTCTGGTGCTTAAACTTTCAGCCTCAGCAACTCATCCTCTTCTTCCCTTTCGGTCTTTTCCCAATAAGATCTAGTATCTATCTCCGTTTTAGCTATTTGGGTACTTTGAGAACTTTCAAATTATTTCAGTTGTAGATCATTTCTTTTTTTTTCTTGGGTGTTAATTAAATGGAGAAGAAGAACATGGAATTTGAGCAAAAGACTCTAATCAATGAGCTAACACAGGGAAAAGAGCTAGCAAAGCAGCTAATGAGCCAACTTCAACCATCTTCATCCAAAGAAACCATAGATGCCTTGGTTGGAAAGATATTATCTTCTTATGAGAAAGCACTTTCAATGCTCAATTGGGTCGGAGAGCCTAAGGCTTTGGAGTCCCCACCTTCTATGACTTCCTTTGAAAACACTAGTAGCCCAAGAAGTGTTTTCTATGATCAGGACTCTAACCACAGGGATGTCTTCAAGAAAAGGTGAAACTTTTCATAACTCTTGAATATTATTTAACCTTTGATCTAAGCTTAATTATGAGTGAAATTCATCTGATTTTTGAGCTGGTTTTTAATACCACTGTATGTGTTTATTTGCAGGAAAACAATGTCCAAATGGACTGAGAAAATTAGTGTCTGTTTGGGAACAGGGCCAGAAGGGCCTATGGAAGATGGCTATAGTTGGAGAAAGTATGGCCAGAAAGACATTCTTGGAGCTAATCATCCAAGGTGAGAAAAAACTAATTGAAGACAAATTTTGATCTCTCTTCGTCCTTTTTAATTGATTTTTAAGTCCAAACATTATTAATCCACATCCACCTAGTCACTAAAGTCTCCCATGATTCAACTGAGGTGAACGTATCGATCATTTTTCGCTTGGTTATCTCTTGTTAGTCTCATCTAATCATTGGTTTTCGACCCCGGTTGGGATATGAAAATTCAAAGCACGCCTTAAAACTCATTTAGGATTATATAAGTTTTGACTCTTTCCTTTTCTTAAACTAGTTTTTTAAATATAAATGCTTTCAAGTAGTGCTTGAACAGTTGAACTTATCCTTAGGAGCACGTACATAAGAGTTAAGACTGGCTCCAATAGCAGTCTCTGGTGTCTGATCAATGCACTTACTCAATAGCATTACTATAAATTTCTGACGATTTGGTTCACTGGTTCTCTTATTTTAAAATTTTGTGTAGTACTGTTTAATTGGTGGGCTTTGCTGGTTGAACACATTGTTGTTGTTGGCCAATTGGGTTGACAATTCTTCAAGCCAAGCTTTCCTTTCAGCATTAAATATGTCAAGCCACACATAAAACAGGTCCAAAACTTCTGTTCTCTTAATTCGAAGTTACCAATCTGGACCTCAAAACAGTATTTCGTGTTATTCAAGTCCCTCACTTTTCTGGTTGGACTACAATAAAGTTGATGTAGTTAATATCTAGTTCTACTATTATTTCTCTATTCCTTTTTCCTCCATACCCCTCCAAAAGACTACAGACTCCACATGGTCTAGTACGGAAAAAAGAAAAGAAGGAAAGAAAAGTATTTCACCCTGTTAGTGGCTGTATTTTTGTGGACCCCAAAAAAGCTTGTGTGTTCAAAAGTAAAACCTGCTAGAATGTAGATATAAAAGAATCCGTACTAATTTCTTAGACACATTCTTCTTTGGCGGCTTCATATGTATTTATGCGCTCTTTCAAATGTTACATCCTTAGTTGGAGTATGTACATTTGTACATTTCTAACATGAGATTGTCATATTTCAGAGGCTACTTCAGATGCACACATCGAAAAGCACAAGGTTGTTTGGCCACAAAACAAGTTCAAAGGTCGGACCAAGACCCTTCACTCCTCGAAGTGACCTACAAAGGACGCCATACATGTAGCCGAGCCTCGCAGTTAGCTATGGCCTCAGTTTCACTGATCAAACAAGGCTTCAAAGCCGAAAAGAACCAGTTTCCACACCATGAAGAAGGAAAAGAAGAAAAGCCAAAGCAATCTCAATCAACATTTTTTGGTCTTGGGGCAGGGCCTGAAGTTAAAACAGAGGACTTGGACACAAGGGAGGATGACATATTTCAACCCTTTTCGTTTCCTTCAACGCCAGTTGAATCCGAGAACTTGGGAAATCATTTCTTCTCTGAGATGATTGATACCGATTTCACGGTTAGCTTTTCGCCGTCATTTATATCTCCAACATCATCAGAATCCGCCTACTTCTCAGTTTCACCATGCCATAATATCAACAGCTTTGGACTTGCAAACAATGTCAAAACTCCTGAATCTGATCTCAATGAGATACTTTCAGCACCAACTTCAGTCTCCAACTCTCCAATTGGTGATTTGGATCTCACACTTGACAGGGTGGATTTCGAATCGAATTTCCCATTTGACAGTCCTGAATTCTTCACTTGATATGTATGTGTCAGTGTCCCTATATAGTGCAGTCTTTTACCTGTATAAGTCACCCAGAAAATAATGGAAGAGTGTTCATAAAACTTAGGACAAAAAATTTAGGATTTGACAAGGCCTATGGCCATGGGAGTGACTGTTCCTCTCCTCTTTGGTAGTAAATTTAACTTAGATGTGTAGCTTTTTTGGTTTCGGCTTTCCTCTTTGCTTAATTTTAGTCTGATTTGAAGGCTATTTTTTTTTCCCTTATCAGTGTCCTAAAGGACAATGTTAATTGTAAGAAATAAAAGTCTGCAATCTTGTTCCCTATTAAAAGTTTAAGTTGCTGTTTTGTGATCACATAACTAGAGTGTGCATACAGAACTTAACAGTAGTAATGTAATTAATAGGCATGGTAATTCAATCTTTAGTGAACCTTGTAACTTAGTAGTTGCATGGACAAGACTACATGTGTGGCCCATTTAATTGAACTACGGCTTCAATTTGTATTACAGACCACAATTTTTAGCCAGTAAAATCCAAAATATGAAAAAAAAAAAAAAAAAAAAAAAAAAAAACTGCAGTATTACTAAAGGTCTCCCATTCTCCTGGCAAAATTGATGCAGTCGTCTAATATCATTTTTGTATCGTAATTATATACAAAGCCCTTCTCAATAAGCTTTGAGGTATCCAGTTTTATTTCCCTCTTTGGCCCCTCCAAGGACCTGAAACGATAAAACCCATTTTAGTAATGCCACCATATTTGAATTGAAAAACAATAGAAAATTAGAAGAAAAGAAGGATAAAATTACTTACTCCTCCTTGACATGAAATTGTGGGTAATTTTGTTGATAATTACTAGCTATTCCTGCACGTGAGACGTAGGAAGTGGCGCATAAGAATCTACCACTGAGTGAAGGACTCTCCATGCAGAAGATATGGGCTTCACATACATCATCGATGTGTACAATTGGTACTTTTCCAAGCAATGCCTAAGTACTTGAGTGAATTGTAATGTATTTCATTGTTTGTGAGCTGAGAAACAAATACAACCAAAGTAGCTGGCGTGAAAGGTAACAGTGCATCCCCTCCAACAAGGCCACATACAAGCGATACCACCTCCGATTGGCTCTCATTTTTGTTCCCCAAGCTTAATATTTCTTTCTCTGCTAGTGTCTTTGAATCTAGGTAGGCCTAGTATAGAATATAAGCATACAATGAGAAATTAATTGATATGAGTTTCTGATCAAGGCTGCTTGTTCCACTCACACAGCTACTTAAACGTGTGTACAAGATAATTTTGGGACATGGATAATTGGTCAAAGTACTACATATGTAACCAGTAATTACCGGCCAAGTCTTAAAACCAACCATGAGTGCCGATCACAACTCACAAGTCTTTAATTTAAGCTAAGCTAATACGAAGGTGGCAATATTATCTACATTTTAATTATCTGAATTCATCATTTTGAATAGGGACTAATGCTAGGCGGTGGTCTAGAAGGAATGTACCAAAAAAATCTCAAAAAACCAGCTTCACCTTTGTGTTTCTAAGTATACAAAATGTATTTTAGTATGCAAAATCATGTCAAAGATCTCTCATGTAAAATTTAGTCAAAATTATATTGTGATATTACACTAATATCCTCGGTCAAAATCAATTAAATACTCAGAATACCTCCTTAACCTCATAACTTAATACAAATATATTATACAATTTTTTAAAAATATATATTTGTATTTGGGATTTAAATTGCTTGGCTGTAATTTTAATTGTTGGAGCGGTTTCTCACTAGCCGTCTACGTGTCTCTGAACCGCTGATACTGTACTCTCCAACTGTCCACGTGTCCTCGCTATCCCAAAGTGCTCTGATCTCCAAGCAGGATCGGAGAGGCGGGGGTGGCCACCTGCAAAAACTCTCCGATGCTTAAATCTGTAGTCTATCTTTTATTCAGGATAACAAGGATTTAGTTCTATATGAGTATATATTTGTTTCTTGGTCATAAGCTTTTTTATACACTTCTTTTTTGTAAGCGTACATGCCCTCTCGGGAACGCATGGCTCATATATATATAATCCTGAGATTGTGACCCATGCGGGTCTCAATCTCAGGACTGAGTACCTTTCTCCTCAAAACTTTTCCCAGAGGTAATGGGCCGAGATTACCGTGATCTTCTTTTTATCGTTTTAGCCTGGTCTCCGCTGCCTCCTACGGCTTGAATCTGTCAGGGGTAAGATTTGGACAAATCGTCGTTCTGTCAGGACAGCTCACTCCTTGCACATGCTTACCCAAGCTTGCATTAAATGCTTTGTCTGGGTCTGGAGTTGTGAGTTGTATTCCACTGTATCTTGGTGGAAGACCCTTGGGGCTTCCGACCTCCCAGCTGTCGAGGTAAGGGTCGGACTGGGCCGAGTCTGTCCAGGTCTGTGATGGGGTCGGCCCTAAGCTCGGATGGCCTAATGGCTGACTGTGATATCACGAGCGACCCGCATGACCTGTTCTGCCGCTTAACCATCCACGTGGCGTATAATTTGAGAACGGGTCCCACAACTGCCCCCATTTCCCTACTTGACAGATTCGTATCTGTCAATTGGGGAAATCGTTTATCCGTTCCTCTAATTTGGGGGATGCACGTGACTTCCCCCTGCCGACGTAGAGGCACGCCATCCTATGTCACAAAATCTTTTTGAATTTCGAAGTTCCGATTGTTCGGTCTCCTTAGCTCTCCCCTTTTCCAGAAAAACTCTTCGGCTCCCCCTATATAAAAGCTGCAATTATGCTCATTTGCCTCTTTACTAAAATCTTCACTCATTCTAGCCTCATAAAATCCTAGGGTTTCCGATTTCTTCCTTTCTAGAGACTTTTTTTCTTTCAATCGTATCTAGAATAATGGCTTTAGGTCAAAACCAGGAATTGCGCCCCGTCATGGATTCAGAGCTGGATTCACTAAGGAGACAACTCTGCCTCCCTGGTGGAGTGACGCTGCAAAGGGTCGAGGGCCCTGTGGATTGGTATCTTCGTCCTTGTGCCCCCGAAAGCTCTATCATCTTAGGCAGAAAACATCTGGACTGGCTGCGATTCCCCCTTCCTCCTCTGGTCTACCAATTTTTCGCTTTGACGGAGATCCACCCGATGCAATTGAATGCAAACGGGGTCATGATTCTGATGGGACTTTCCGCCCTGTCAGTACTCTATAATTTGCATATTGACCTGTAAGTGGTCTTTTATGCTTACAAGCTCACCCTCATCCCCAAGAAGAGTTCCTACCCCACATTTTATCTCCAACTGCTGCCGGGATGTCATATCTTCTGCGGCTTGCCGAGGTCAGATAAGCAATGGGATTCCCATGCCAAGCTATACGCCGTTGGAGGGGCGTGGTGCTCCTCTTAGGTGAATGGCGAGTACTTCCAAGTTCTCTCAGCTTTCCTGCAGAGTAAGTGCTAGGTCGTGATTTTTGGGTCTGTGCCCTCCCCGTATGTTATTGCTCATATTATTTTGTCTTGTGCAGCCTCGGCAGAAGAGAACAGGTTTGAGCCACATTTTCGGCGCCCTGGAGGGGATCATCATCTTCGGATCTCCTGGGGACTGCAGGCACATCCAGGCTATCCTTAACCCCCTAATGATGAAAATGATGCCTAAGATGGTTTTATACCTTCCATTCCCTCTGGATACCTGGGTCATCACAAAGCACATGCAGAGTCGACTTGACGCCTCTACCTTGAATCGATTCCGCCAGGATGAGCATGACCGAATCACCATTGTGGGTTGACAGGTTACGGCTTCAAGCTAATTGGCGGGCACCAACGACCTGGTAGTGCCGTCTAGCCACGAGCTCGAGGAGGCCGTGAGGCTTGTGGCCGAGGAGTGCGTCAGGCTCTGCAGGGTGGAAGCCGCTAGCCCCAAGTGGGCTAGGGGTGAGTTCATTTTTGCATCCTTGAGCTTTGTGGGTCGGATTGTGGCCGTGATCTAAACATGTTACTTGTTCTTTGCAGGTTCTAAGACAGGCCCATCAGCTGACCCCTCCCCCGTCAAGGGGGGAGCTGCGGGACATAAGGCTCGCACCAAGGCACCCGCTGGCCGGCATCTCGTGGTACTCTTAGGAGAGGAAGTGCCTGCGGTCCCTCACTCCGACGCAGGTGGACCTCTATCTGGGGGAATGTCTGCCACACGGACTGTACATGGGGAGGAGACATTGCTGAGTTTAGCTGAGGGGTCTGCTACAGCAATCTCATTCACCCCTGACTTTGGTTCGAAATCGAGCGCTATTTGCCTCAGCGGGGAGATCGCCAAGTTCAGTGGGGGGGCTCCGAGGTTAAAGTCTAGACTATCTTCCCCTCTCTCGGTCCCAATAAAGCGGCGACATAAGGTCGGCTCGTCTAACGAAAAAGAGGGCCGAGAGGAGAAGAGGGGCAGGGTTGCCCCCTCGTCTGACAGTGACGATGACGGGGGCATGCTAACCCTTCTAAGGAGAAGAAGGTAAGTGCGCAGCGGCCCGCCCAGAGGAGATGCACCACCTCCCTCCGTGGCTGATGGTGCTCCTAGTGGTGCCGAGCTTCCCTTCGTCCCTGCCGCCACTGCCTCGGGGGCATACTCGGCTGGCGGAGAGGGTGCCCTCACGGCTAGTGGGGCGGGGCCGTGTTCCCCAGGCGCGAGCAATGCCCAAAGAGAGGGTCCAGCCACAGAGCCGGAGCTGGAGGCGCTCTCTTTGGAGAACATCGAGCTGGTCACCAAACGTACCTTCACGTAGGTTTGGTCCATTCAGTTGCTCCTATATTTTTCAGCATCCTTGCTAAATGCTGACCCCCCTTTTTTTGTTTAACTTGCAGCGGGTCACCATTCAGTCTTTCTACTCCTCTCGCGTCAGGGATTTGACCGAGGAGTTGAGTTCCCGCTCTGCCCTGGTCGAGCGCAGCGAGGCTGTCCTCACCGAATTGAGGCCTGACTTCGATTTATATTAGAGCCTCGAGGAGGCGAGGGTCAGCAGCGCGGTGGCTCACACTCTAAGTGTCGAGAGGACCAGGCGCGAGGAGATAGCTGCGAGACTGGCTGAGGCAGAGGCTGACAAGCTTGCCCAATCTGAGGCTGCCAGACTGGCTCAGAACGAGCTAAAGGACAAGGAGCAAGAATTGCAGAGCGCAGGGGCAGAGATGGGGCTGGCTTTCATCGCCCGTGACAGGGCTGTTGACGATGCCAAATAAGCGAGAAAAGCCGAGGCGAAAGCCAAGCTTAAGGCCCATTCTCTGCAATGCAGACTTGACCGGTCCAACGAGGTAAATTAATCTCTCTGCTTGGATCACAAAAATCTGATGGGTGCTCACGTAGAAATGTCTCATAAACACAGCGAGGATCTTGCCGGTATTAACACTTTTTTGGCCGACTTATCGTAGCGGCAAGTGGAGCTCAGGCTGGCAGCGCTGAAGGATAGGCTGGCGGATGCGAAGAAACTAAAAACGAGGTATCAGAGGCAGGTGGACGTCCTTTCTGCAGAAAGTTACAGGTCTGGCTTGGAGAATAGATAGTTTGAAAGCCATACTGAGGTGGTAACGCCAGACCAATTTGACGATCAGAAAGGCATCGAGAGAGACCACTATTCCGTCAAGCACTACATGCAGCAGCTCAGGGATGAGATCAGCATCACGTATCTGGCTGACGTGCTGAAGATGTTTGCTGCGGAAAAGGACGGGCCCTCTACATCTGCTTCTGGTGCCCAAGAGCTTATCCCCATTTCCGGTCCGCCAGATCGAACTTCGGAAGCCTCTGGCACTCAGCCTGGTCTCGGGATCTCAACTGGTGAGGGGTCTAGCGTGGTCATTGTATCCAGTGATGAATCCGACCCTGGCATGCCACCCTCCACCGGGGCTGGTCCAAGCACCAGGACTGGCCGCGCTCCCATAGACGAAGGTAACTAGGGTCCCTAACTTTGTACATTTGTAAAGCTGACCCTCGCTGTAACCCTCTGAATAAATAATAAGAACAGTGCAATTCTCTTTAGTCTGTTTTCTTTTTCTTTGTCGACCACATTCGGGGTAAAGTTAAGCCTTATTGTAGCCGTCTGTATAAATAATTATGGACGACTCGTGTAAACACGATTTTGAACTATTAGTGAGTCCTCCTCGGGCCATGATTGCCAAGATTAGTTCCAGAGATAGGGTGCAAGCTTTGACTTATCCAGTTTTATGGAGGTATAACTTCTGTTATAACTTGTTTTGGCAGAGTTCGACCTGCGCATGTGGCTGGACTTCTCTGACCCCAAATAAGACTGCGCTCGGAGCCAGCTCCAAGGATTGGTCGACCATTGTTTGGACCCGTCGTTGCAAAGGAGAAGGCTTGGGCTCGGCTCAAACTGGGAACAAATAGGGCACTACTACTCCAATGTCTCCTTACGAGTCCGTTCGCGACCTGCCTCCGGTAAGTAAGGCTTGTGGGTGCGCACCACTATTAACCGTGCGCTTTGTATTTTTAGGGTATAATAAACAGACTTCAATCTTAATTTCTGTCTACACGCTTGGTCTGGTACTGGACTACTTCCAATGGGTAGACTCCAAATCTGTTCACATCCTGCCCATGCGTAAATAAATCATCCCTCGGGTAGAGCCTGCTTTCCTTTAGCTCTTCGTGTAGCTAAAATGTTCCTCAGGGAGGGTCCATTTCCAACGGGTGGATCCTGACCCCGCTTTCCTTTAACTCTTCGTGTAGCTAGAATGTTCCTTAGGGAGGGTCTACTTCTAATGAATGGATCTTGACCCCGCTTTCCTTTAGCTCTTCGTGTAGCTAAAATGTTCCTTAGGGAAGGTCCACTTACAACGGATGGATCCCGACCCCGCTTTCCTTTAGCTCTTCGTGTAGCTAAAATGTTCCTTAAGGAGGGTCCACTTCCAACGGGTGGATTCCGACCCTACTTTCCTTTAGCTCTTCGCGTAGCTAAAATGTTTCTTAGGGAGGGTCCACTTCCAACAGGTGGATCCCGACCCTGCTTTCCTTTAGCTTTTCGTGTAGCTAGAATGTTCCTTAGGGGGTCTGCTGGCAAGCTCTTAGGCTGCGCACCCCTTTTCTCCTCGTACGTTTTCCCGGGACATCGGCAAGCGTTTTATTGCACGATGTGATTCCCATAGCACGATCGTTTTCGAGGTCTGCTGGCAAGTTTTGACCGTGCAGCTCCTCCTTCTTCGTACATTTTCTCGGGTCGTCGACGAGTGACGTGACTCCCATAGTACAAGCGTTTTGAGGTCTGCTGGCAAGTTTTTGGTTGCACAGCTGTTTCCCCTTCGTACATTTTCTCAGGTCATCGACAAGCAACGTGACTCCCATAGTACGAGCATTTTTGAGGTCTGCTGGCAAGTTTTTGGTTGCACAGCTGTTTCCTCTTCGTACATTTTCTCTGGTCGTCGATGAGCGACGTGACTCCCATAGTACGAGCGTTTTTGAGGTCTACTGGCAAGTTTTTGGTTGCACAGCTGTTTCCTCTTCGTACATTTTCTCGAGTCATCAACGAGCGACGTGACTCCCATAGTATGAGCATTTTTGAGGTCTGCTGGCAAGTTTTTGGTTACACAGCTGTTTCCTCTTCGTACGTTTTCTTGAGTCGTCAATGAGTGATGTGACTCCCATAGTATGAGCGTTTTGAGGTCTACTGGTAAGTTTTTGGTTGCATAGCTGTTTCCTCGTAGTACATTTTCTCGGGTCGTCGACGAGCGACGTGACTCTCGTAGTACGAGAATTGATTGCGCGAGAAGTGCGTATGGTCTGCAACTATGGAAGACCCTTTTCCGTGGCTACCTGGTATGATTTTATGCTGGTGCAACTGAGGCGAAGGGTCTGCCACTGTGGGCGAACCCTTCTCCGTAGCAGCTTGGTATGATTTTTTGCCGGTGCAAATAAAACGTTGGGTCTGCCACTGCGTGCAGACCCTTTTTTGTGTGGCAGAAGACCTGACCTGTTTCGGAATTAAGTTTTTTAATAATATAAGCGTTCATATGGGTCTCACGTGTGAATAGTATGTGGGGTCTGCCACTGTGGGTAGACCCTTTTTCCATAGCAACCCAAAAGATGAATCCATGTGGCAAAAAGGGTACTCGACCTATTTTGGATTTAAGCTTTTTAATAATACAAGCATTCACATGGTCTTACATCATATGCATGTGTCGAGTGCTTTGATCACCTCATAGGGTCCGATCCAATTAGAGTCCAGTTTCGAGGAATTCCCTGTTCTAACTTTCAAGACTCAATCCCCGGCATTAAATCGTCAAGCACTAACATTTTTTGCATAGTAGGATCTAGCCTACTGGTAGTACAAAGCCAAGTGGACCAGGGCCATGTCTCTCATTTCCTCCAGGAGGACTGTGTTGCGGCTTAGCTGGCCCTCGTTTAAGAGGGGATCTCTCACCACTTCAGAACGGAGGGTCGGAAGGCCGACTTCGGTCGGGATCACAGCCTCTGAGCCGTAGACCATAGTGAATGGCATTCTTCCAGTCGACCTTCGCTCCGTGGTTCGGTGAGCCCATACAACAGCTGGCAGCTCTTTTAACCACTTGCCTTTAGTCTCCTGCAAGTTCTTTTTGATGTTGCTGCATATGGCTTTGTTCGTTGCCTCCGCTTGACTGTTCCCCTGAGGGTAGTTCACGGAAGAGAAACTGAGCCTTATATCATACAGCTCACATAGCTCCTTGACTTTAGCATTTTGGAACTGTGTGCCATGATCAGTGTGTATCTCTTTCAGAATCCCGAACCGACAGATTATGTTCTTCCAAATGAAGTTAATCGTGTCTATCTTGCTAACGGTCATGTAGGCTTCAGCTTCTACCTATTTGATGAAGTAATCCGTGGCCAAGAGGACATACCTCCTTCCCTCTGGACTTCTGGGGAGCTCTCCGACGATGTTCAGACCCTATTTGGTAAATGGCCAGGGGGTTATGTTCGAATGAAGTACCTCCGTAGGCTGGCGGTTCATTGGGGCGAACCTCTGGCACTTATCACATTTCTTGATGAATCAGATCACGTCTGTCATCATGTATGGCCAGAAGTACCTAGCCGTTAGAGCTTTATGGGCGAGGCTGCGTCTGCCAGAGTGGTTACTGCATACTCTCTCGTGGATTTCCTCCATTACTTTTACGCTTCGACGGGACCTATGCACTGCAGTATCGGGCTCATTGTCGATCTCCTGTATAGTCATTCCCCCATCGAGTACCTGGCAACCTTCAACCTAACTGACCTTGCTTCTCGGGGGTCCGCGGATAGGTTCCCTAATGTCAAATACTGGGTGATGGGTTTCATCCACCCTTCGTCAGTAGTTCCGGTTGCGAACACATGGTGCGCAGGGGTCTACAGGGGTCCTCCATGCTCCTGCCTTCTAGAAGAACTTCTATGCTTCCAGCCGTGCCCTAATTGACGCACTCTTAGCTAGCTCCTCGGCCCTCTGGTTTATCTCCCTGGGGATCGGTTCGATATTGAAATTGTCAAAGCGAGCGTTTGCCCCCATTACCTTGGAGAAGTACCTGTGCAACCTCGGTTCTTTTACCTCGAAGTTTCCCCTGACCTGACCCGCGATCAACTGCGAGTCAGTCTTTACTACGATGTTCTCCACTCCGAAGTGCAGTGCTAGCTCATGGCCTTGTAGCAGTGGCTCATACTCCACCTCATTGTTAGTCGCTTGGAAGCCGAGCCTCAATGCCTTCTCAACTCTGAGACCCGTTGGGGTCTGTAGGACTATCCCAATACTTGACCCTGAGGCATTCGTGGATCCGTCGGTGTAAAGCGTCCAGGATGAAGAGGGGCGAAGTTGAGACATCTGAGATGGGTCGTGCTGCTCACCGAAAGATTCGATTACCACCAAAAAATCTACCATGACCTGTCCTTTCTTCGCCACTCGAGGCCGATACTCAATATCGTATATTCCCAGCTCGATGGCCCACTTGGTCAGTCATCCCGACAGGTCTGGCTTGGCCAAAATTTGGCGGATAGGGAAATCTGTATACACGGTGACCAAGTGTACCTCAAAGTACAGCCAGAGTTTCTTTTTAGCATTGACCAGAGCAAGGACTAGCTTTTCTGCCACACTATATCGCGTCTCGGCATCCAGGAGCATGCGGCTTATATAAAACACCGGTTTCTGTTTGCCATATTCCTCGATGAATAGTACAGTGCTGATCGCTAATTCGGACACTGCTAAATAAGCGTACAGGCACTCCCCCTCTGCTGGGGAAGCCAAGATAGGGGGTGACTCAAATACAGCTTGAGATCTATCAGTGCCCTGTCCTGTTCCTCCCTCCAGATGACAGTAGAACTTTTCTTCAAGCATTGGAAGAAAGGTCAGACATCTTGGAAACGAATCGGCTGAGAGCGGCTATCTTCCCAGCCAGGCGTTGGACCTCCCGAATGGTCGAGGGTCTCTGCACATTTGCGATCGAGGTCAGCTGGGTCGGGTTCACCTCAATACCCCTCCTGCTCACGATATGCCCTAGGAATTGACCAGAGGACACCCCAAATGCACATTTCTTAGGATTCAGATGCATCCGATATTACCTCAGAATCTGAAAATATTTATCTAAATGTCCCAGATGGTCTGAATCTTCTCTGCTCTTCACGACCATTTCGTCTATATAGACCTCCATAGTCTTCCCTAGTAGCCTATCGAACATTTTATTCATGAACCTTTGATAGGTTGCCCCGCGTTCTTTAAGCCAAATGGCATACGCTTATAGCAGTACAGACCATGCTCCGTAATAAAAGCCGTGTGGATCTAGTCTTCCGCGTACAAGGGAATCTAGTTGTACCCAGAGTAGGCATCCAAAAAGCTCATTCTGTTGAATCCCACCGTCGCATCTACCATTTGGTCGATTCTTGGTAGGGGGAAGCTATCCTTCAGGCAGGCCTTGTTCAGGTTGGTGAAGTCGATGCAAATACGGTCATCGCCGTTTTTCTTCTTCACCACTACCGGGTTGGAGACCCAACGTGGGTACACGCATTCCCTGATCAGACCATTCTCTAGCAACTTCTCTACCTCCTTGTTGATCCCCCTGTTTTTTTCTAGTGCGAACCTTCGGGGTTTCTACCTGACTGAAGGGAAATTGGGATCTATGTTCAACCGGTGGCAGGTGTGTGCGGGGTCTATCCCGGGCATGTCGTCGTGGGACCACATGAAGACGTCCTCGTTCCGTTTCAGGAATCTCAACATTTCGTTCTTTTGCTACTCGGGTAATAAGGCCACGATTAGAACTACCCTCGCTGGCTCTACCTCTTTCAAAGGGACCGCTACCAGCTCCTCGACCGTGGATTTCAGACCGTCAGACTCCTCTTCGATTCACCTCATGTACGCCGGCAGGTTGTCCTTTAATTGCTATTCGTCCCTGGTCGTGGCACTTGTATTCGCGTCGGCTCCTCTCAGGGCGGTTAAAAAGCACTTCCTTGCGGAGGCTTGGTCTCCTTTGATGTCTATCGTATAGGTACCGTCCTTTGATAGACATCTTAAGACTTGATGGAGGGTAGAAGTGACCCCATATAGGCGTGGATCTATTCCCTTCCCATGATGACGTTGAAGGAGGATTGGCAGTCAATGACGACGAAGTCTACGTCCAAGCATCTCTCAGCAGCACAGACATTCAGGGTCACGACGCCCAAGTGACAAACCTAAGTGCAGTCAAAAGCGAATAGTAGTTGATAGGTTGGCCTGAGTGCGCTTTGATCCAGGCCTATATTCTCAAATGTGCTAAGGAACAGGATATCGACGCTGCTTCCACCGTCGACCAGGACCCTTCCGACTAATGCGGAGCCGATCTGCAGTTTAATCACTAAGGGGTAGTCGTGAGGTAGGTGCACCGTAATTAAATCTTGCTAGGTGAAAATGATGGGGGTTGCAGAGGTGCGACTCTCTCCCAACATCAAATGGTTGACGGAATGGCTCATCCCCCTCAGGCGCTTCACTCCTCTTTCAGCTCTTTTGAGGCATTTTTCCTTCTCCTCCTGATCCAGGGTCAGCTCTGGCCTGCCCACGATGGTCGGCACTATCCTTAGGGTCTGCTCTCCTGACCCAGAGACTTGGGTCTGCTTCCCTTTTTCAGGCCTGGTGATATCTTCCAGCGGCTGGGTTCCACCCGTTTTCACATACTATTTCAACCTGCCGGCATGGATCGCCATCATGACCTGTGCGTAGAGGTTGTGGCAGTGGACGGTGTCATGTCCGAAGTCTTTGTGAAACTGGCAATATCTATTCATGTTCTTCATATGTTCAGGGACGCTAGATTTGGGCGGGCCTTTGAAAATGCCCCTGTCCTTGTTTTGGAGGGAGATCACGTCAATTAGCGTGTTGAGCTCATACTTCGACAGAGGGTCGTGGGACATCTTTCTCCTCTTGCCATCTTCCTAACTGCTTTGAATGGGGGCTTCCTGTTTCGGAGTCGGCCCTTGGTCCAGCAAGGGCCTCTTTACCCCTTGCGGGGCCAGGGGTTGTGCCAGTGTCGCTGTTATCGCAGCGGAGGTCTTGGGCGCCTTCTGGTGGCTTTCCAGCACCCTGAATACCCCTTCTGACTTCACCTGGACGTCTGCCATATCGTACGGGAGATTCAAAAGGAGGTGGTCCGATAGCATTGATCCTGGTTGTAGGCTCCTGACGAATGATCCTGCAACTTTGACCGAGTCTGTGTTATAGACTAGGGACATTACCTCGAGGAAATGCGACAGGTAGTCTCGTGGGGACTCATCTGCAGCCTGCTCCAACCGGTCAAGGTCTCACATGGTATTTTGCTGTCTCCGGACACCCGTGTACTTGTTTAGGAAAAGTTTGCAGAAATCTTCGAACCTATTTATGGATTTTTCCGGGAGCTGTCTGAACCATAGCAGGGCTGGTCCTGCCAGAGTCGTAGAGAAGACTTTACAGGTCACGGCCTCGTCCCTGGTTTCCAAGGCCATCTTCTATTGGAAGTGGTATATGTGATCGAGGGGGTCGGTTTCCCCTCGAATGACTTGAAGGTTGGGGTCATGAAGTCCCTCGGCCTGGGCTCCATCTAGATCCAATCGGCGAAGGCCATCCGGTTGATCCCTCGCACTGTTTACTCTGCCAGATCGTCGAGGGTCTGGCTGTGATGGGCCCCGAGTCTTTTATCCAACTCCGCCATCATCTCTTGCTTCCAGTCAGGAGGCCTACCTCTTGGGATTCCATGGGGTCTTCTGCCCATCGTCCCCCTGGCCTGGAGGGGCTCGACTGGTTTTGCCACACCCCCTACATCCGCGATCCGGATGGGGTGGGAACTTCTCCTCGCGGTTGGCTTCCAAATTCTTGTTGGACTTCTTCGTCAAAATCTTCTCTCCGTTGGCTTCTGTCTTCACTCACTAGCAGCCCTTCGAGGCGGGCGTTATCTCTGCGTACCTCTGCGACTTTGTCTCTTAAACTCAATACGGCCTCGTGGGCCATCTCTGCCTTTCGGTTCGCTTCAGTCAGGGTGGCGAGCATCTAATCCAGCTTCTGCTCTAAGTCTAGTCGTGCTTCTCGGGAGCTCCCTTCGGCGTCGGGACGTGTGCTCCTGGTTGTCATCCTCGAGGGTGCCATCCGACGTTGTATGGCCTTTTGTTTGTGGAGAGCGCGATCGTGAGTTTCCCACTCTTTTTCTCACGCTCAACCGTTGTTTCCCACAGACGGCCCCAAACTGTTGGAGCGGTTTCTCACCAGCCATCCACATGTCTCTGAACCGCTGATGTTGTACTCCCCAACTGTCCACGTGTCCTTGCTATCCCAAAGTGCTCTGATCTCCAAGTAGGATCGGAGAAGCGGGAATGGCTACCTGCAAAGACTCTCCGATACTTAAGTCAGTGGTCTATCTTTTATTCAGAGTAGCAAGAATTTAGTTCTATATGAGTATATGTTTGTTTCTTGCTCATAAGCTTTTTTATATACTTCTTTTTTATAAGCGTACATACCCATCTCGGGAACGCATGGCTTATATATATATAATCCTAAGATTGTGACCCATGCGGGTCTCAATCTCAGGACTGAGTACCTTTCTCCTCAAAACTTTTCCCAAAGATCATGGGCCGAGATTACCGTGATCTTCTCTATATCGTTATAGCCTGGTTTCCGCCGCCTCCTACGACTTGAATCTGTCAGGGGTGAGATTTGGACAAATCACCATTCTGTCAGGACGGCTCACCCCTTGCGCACACCTACCCAAGCTCGTATTAAGTACTTTGTCCTGGTCTGGAGTTGTGAGTTACTTTCCACTGTATCCTAGTGGAAGACCCTTGGGGCTTCCGACCCCCCAGCTGTCGAGGTAAGGGTCGGACTGGGCCGAGTCTGTCCAGGGTCTGTGATGGGCTCAGCTCTAACCTTGGACGGCCCTATGGCCGACTGTGATATCACGAGTGACCCGCGTGACCTGTTCTGCCGCTTAACCATCCACGTGGCATATGATTTGGGAACAGGTCCCACATTAATATATAATTGTAAGTATTTGAACAAAGGCATTGAAGGTCATTTTAAGATAAAAATTTGACAAAAGTAGACTGGATATTTCTTAGAAGGGACAGATTTAATCTAATTTGACGAACTGAGATAACTAATTTTGTATGCTTAAAAAACATAAATCTGGTATCTTACAAAAACACATAAGAGAAATCTGATACTTTTCTGATCTAAGAATGGTCAAACCTCAACCTGGACAAATCAAACTTCAAAAGGAAAGGACAAAGGACGCAACACCTATTTCCATTCAAATGATCAACCAAAACCTAAAAAACAAAATAGATATTAAACAAAAAAAAAAAAGATAAAAGAAACTAAGAAAATAAAGACATTTAAACAACGTCTGTTGAGTTGTGACTGCCCCACTGCGCATATAATATTACTCATTAGTAACTTTCCTTGAATTTTCAGCCAAAAAATGAAAAAATAAATAAATAAAACGGAAATTATTTATGGGTGTCTTTGCAAATATTAATTTTGAAATAGCAGTAGACCTATCTTCGAAAACGTTTTAAGTTATACTATAGGGAAGTTCTACTATACAACCCCTGATTTCGGTCACAGCACTAAGGCCACATTAAAAGGTTGGGATTTAATATAATAAGTTAGGTACCCATGAAAATCGGTTTTACCATGATCTTGCGCGCATAAAATTAAAAGATTTAGAGAATCCGTTCACTGCTTATTTAGTCTTTTTCTATACTTCAAAGCTTAAAGCCACATTAATGGAGAAGAATCTAGCCCCAGTCTCATCATCATCAACAACGAAGGGCTTAATCTGGTCACAATCTCATCATCATCATCAATAATTAACCTCTCCATCCAAAATCCATCTCAACGAATGGTCACACCGTATGTGGTAGTTGAAGATTTTCACGGCAATTTTTTTTTAGTTTTTAATTTTATTTCCTTACAGGTCATTCCTGATTCCTTTTCTAGGTTGAAGGTAGGTTGAAGGAAGTATGAAAGGAAATTAAGAAAAAAAAATGATAAATAGATATAATAAGCTGGAGAAGACGAAAGAGAGTCAGAACCAAAAGTATTTGTTGCCCTGTTGAAGTCTTGAAGAAGAATAATGGCAGTTTTCTGTGTAGTGAGGTATTTAGAGGCTTAGTTGGACACACATAAAATGGACCATTTGATTTTAATCAAGTGACTTAAATGGCTCAAATTTGAGTTGCAGTGATACATCCAAAAAGTGGGGTTGTATTGTAGAATTGGCCAGACCTATCTTCGAAAACGTTTTAAGTTATACTATAACTCAATCATGCCTGAAACTTAAAACATTTATCCTAGAAATCACATTTCCCAATTTCCAAATTGTTTTACCTTGTGAAAATCAGTGATGTCAGGAACAGAAATATTAAAAGGGGACCAACAAGTTTCGTCCATCAAGTCCTTATAACCACTGCCGTCATCTTTCAGTGGAGATGCAGCTACCACACTCGCGGTGTAGATTAGTCGTTTCACTGTCTCTGATCTTTCACAAAACCTTGCTATGCTCTTCGCCGCATCAACTGTTGCCTCACTCGTGTTCTTGTACTGATTATATAATTTATATATTAGATATATGTTATGTTATGTTATGACATGAGATTATAATATATAGTATAGAACTAAGAATAAATTTTTGAATTGGTTGAAGTAACCAATTAATTAAGGGGTAAAACTAAAATTAATTAGACCTTATAATCCGGTCCCTCTGTATGGAACAAAGGAGTGGCTACATAGAAGACGTATTGGCAACTTTTGATTGCATTCTCATACTCTTCCGGAAAGTAAATATCAGCTTTGAACAACACTAGTCTTGCCTCAGCCCCCTGAAGGCTCTTCAGTACGCCTACCTTGGAATCATCATCTGTGGTTCACCACACTAGATTATTTATTAAGTGATTTTAGGACAAGAAATTAATTATATCAATTAAACAAGAAAGAACACACACATATATATATATATATAAATATTTATATATCTATATATGTATATACCCAAGTTGCGGAGAGTAGCATGAACAGTGTATCCTTTCTGCAAAAGCTTGTTGACGAGCCAAGAGGCGATGAAGCCTGCGCCTCCTGTAACGCATACTTTGTACTCGTTGTTGTGATTCTTCTCCATTTTCCGGTTTTTTTTTTTTTATGTCAAACTATCTATTGCTTATGATATAGTAAATCCAAGACCCACATATTTATAGATGAAATGTGGGATTATCACTAGATTATATAAAGTTGTATAGTATCGAATATTTGCAATACATTGATCTGACATAAATATTAAAATTTGACTTGTTAACAAGTAGTGAGAACTTAAGTTTAAGTTCCAGTCATACTTATTAATGTTAATGGAGTGGGACAGAGAATAAATAATAGTAGATATTTTTTTAATTTATATAATAAAAGAAGATTATTATTAAAATTAATATACATTTTCCACGGGGGTTCCTAGTATTCACCTATGAAGAGTCAGCCTAGGTAGGATATTATAAGCTCTTTCAAATAGTCAGAGTTTCTCTGATAGTAGATCATTGGCTCTGACGAGATTTCTGGCTTCTCTAGAGCTTAACATATACTACTTAAACTTTCTGAACACAAGTGCATACTAGTGTTTGATGAGCCTTAGGAACATTTCTATGAGTTTGGTAATTTCCCTACTAACTGATAGAGGATCTCAGAGAGAGAGGGTTTAGAGACGAGTCATGTTTTAGAACTCACAAAATACAAATTTTATTATCCTTTTTTCACTCTCTGCCTTCTTCTGAGGGAAGAAGGGGGATTTATACAACTCCAGAGACCTTACCCCATTGGGGAAAGAATCTCTTTTTGCAAAGGAAAAGACAAACACTGATTAAAGGAGAATGAATCTCCTTTTTACAAAAGCTAAAGACAAACACTGATTAAAGGAGAAGGAATCTCCTTTTTACAAAAGCTAAAGACAAACACTGATTAAAGGAGAAGGAATCTCCTTTTTACAAAAGCTAAAGACAAATACTGATTAAAGGAGAAGGAATCTCCTTTTTACAAAAGCTAAAGATATGACCGGACTAAAGCTTAGACAAGTGGCTACCATCCAAAAACTGGCTCGTGACTGGGACTAGAGTTCATGATGTCTTTGTCATTGTCTGACGAGTCACATGGCTGAGGCCATGGATTCATATGGTTCAAAATCATGTCATCTTTGAGGGATGAGCTGTGAGGATCTTTTCGTGAGTCACTTTCAGATTGTACACGTTGCCACGTTATGGTTCTGGTGAGTTCTTGATTGATCTGAGACATTGACAAAGGAGACTGGTCATATGGGTCCTGGGAATCTTGAAACA
>JXTB01000233.1:633670-648095 GCA_002914805.1 Parasponia andersonii | reverse complement strand
AAAAAAAAAAAAAAAAAAGAAGAAGAATGAAAACTTACATGGTCTAGTTCGAAGTAGGGTATGTTTTGTTATATATGCGTAAAACTTGTCCTATATCTCTGTGATTTTTTCTTATATATTTCAGACCTACGTCCACTTTAGAACAATAATGTAATGGGAAGTGGTTTTTCACAAACCTCTAGTTTGAGAAATGAAATTTCCATAACAAAAGGAAAAAGTATTCTTGTTTCTTAACATCATACCGACAACTGAGAATCTTAATAAATGTAAAGAATTGCGACTGGAATATTTAAATAATTAGAATACTGGGCCCAATCAATACTGGAATACACTCTAATATTATTTAGATATTGCGGGACATCGTGTACAAGCTTAAGTTTTAATGCAGGTTCTTAAGACAATTCAACCACACCCGACTTGAAATTTCCATTGAAGTTAATTAAATATTTATGTTTTATTAAAGTGACCATGTATAAACAGTAAATAAAGTGAATTATAAAGATGGATTGTATTTTGGGTAGGTTTTGAAAATGCACCCAATATAGTACGGTAACAGAAAACCCAAAGAAGTAATTGAAAAAGCAAGGATAAAACCCGAGTGATCACTTGAAATTCTATGACTTCTTGATTAACTATGACATAAATATATCGTTTAGTATATTTGTGTGCAATAAAATGGATGTTGACAGCGTTCATTATCGGCAAGCATAGGTAACAATAATATACTATAACATTCATATGTAACAGTGAAAGTCTTGATGATAATATTATAAATATTTGGGGCACTATTTTTCCTCGCCCAGACGCCCACCATTAAGAGTTCGCACAAGTGTGTCACTTGGCATCGATCTGAATCCTTTTTGTCCTTAACCCCCATTAAGAGTTCGCACAATTGTGCCGCTTGGCATCGATCTGAATCTTTTTTTCCTTTAACCCAAATGTACAAATCCTTAAAAAAGAAAAAGGAAAAAAAAAAAAAAAAAAAAGGGAAAAACGCATGTTCAAAAGTCTAAGATACTCCTAAATTCACATCATGGAGAAGCCTATTTCTCTTCATTGTTTGAAAATAAAGGCAAGAGTGCCCTGAGGCCTAAGGTGACATAAGCAAGACTAAATTGACATCTTCACCAATGACTCAATTATTAATATTCTCTCTCTTTTTTATATTTATATATTTTTTTATAATTCGCAATTCTTTTTTTAATTTCATTTTGTACTTATTTATTCGAACAATTAATAATCACTAGAAAAAGCTGAAAAAATCTGACCAAATCACGTCTGAAGGAAAAAAAAAAAAAAAAGAGGAGGAGGAGGATGATGACGATGGTTACATTATTATTACTTAGCAGCGACTGCGGAAACCAGTAAAAATTTCCCACGGTACATTGAAGCCATCGAGCGGCCGGAGACCCACTTTGCTCGTCACTGAAGCCATCAAAAGCCCTGGCATGGAAGGGGGTCTCACCATACCTAGATCAAGATTCGGTAGCCTTAACGATATATGTATGGGCCGGAATTAGGGCCCAATACTTTTAGGCATGAACACAGGAACAAGGCTCGATCGTTTTGTGTGTCTAATTATTGTTCAGCTTGTATGCAGTTTTACGGAAAAGAATCGTACGTTTGTTTCATTTGCACAACGAAATAAAAATTCTCATCATCATATTTAAAGCGCTGCCAATTTGAATATTTGATTAACCTAATTGGTAAAATCCGCGGAAAATGCACGAAGATTGGAGAATCCCAAAAGAGTACTATTATTATTAGCAGCCACTAAGGATTTAAAATCAAAATGAACCCAATATAGTATAGCTTTCAGTAACAGACCCTAATTACAAGTAGTACCATGAGAGAGCACAAAAGCATAATGATAAGACCATAAAAATGGATCTACGACGCCAAACAGAATTATTGCTATAGAATACTAGCTAGAACAGTGCGTTTATCACTTTATTGGCGTGGACTCACGTGGATTCTACCGTAGGCCCTACACTAATGAACAGTCCTCATTGGATATAAAAGTGTCATACGAAAATTAAAGTAAAGAGGATCGGTCTCGAATCCTCAATTACATTACCAATTTATACCATGCTTCTGAGGGTATGAATATATGTGACCCTTATTCATGTCGGCTTTTGGGAAAAGGAGCCATCTTATTGGAGCAGTCATCTTTATCCTTCTGAGCTCCGGATGCGGAGAAAGAACACAAGAATTGGAATATGGAATCAAGTATCATGCTCTTCACCAACCTCCTCTTCTTTGGAAATATGCTCCCCGGTTTCGCCTTGAACCGGTTTGGTTCGGTCGTGAACCGGACCACAGCTCCTTCTTGGTCTAACTTCGGCGACATTTTATCTTCTTCTGTTTTAGCCTGAATTGCTTTCTACTCTAGCTTTTGTGAACGTGGGTGTAATCATGGGTGCCTCATGTCTGCGTTGTTTTGGCCATATGGAGATATAAGTGGTGTGTATTTGTATATATAGATGCTTTTTTTTTTTTTTTCCTTTCCTAAATTCTTTTAATAATATTGTTATCTTTGATTTAATTTTACGCTTTTTGGATGGATGGTCCATTGCTCTTCCTCTACTTCTCATGCACAATGGATATAACTTGGTCAACATTAACTAGCCAACTTAAAAAAAATTTACGTAGCCAATTTTATATTATATTTTATCTTTTTCATTTTAATTAGCAGAACTAAAGCTACATTGATCTATTTTCCCCCCTCTAAACCACCAATTCAATTACGTCACTTTATTTTTTTTTCCTTTTTTTCCCTTTGTATTTACTTTTCTTGAACGTGTTATTTTTGTTTCTGTCGTTAACAGAAGAGATGTTGATAGTTTTATTTCTTCTCCAATTTTCTTAACTCTCATCAAATTAAATGACATAAAAATTTTATTAATTTATCCATGAGTATTTGGAAGTGAATATCACCGAATAGTTATTTTGTTTTTTATTTAATGTGCATGTCTTTCTTCATTTGCTAATAAACTTTTAAGCCATCGTTACCTCGAAATGGAGTTTGACAAATTTGGATATCCTGAAAGTAGTACAGTACTTTCATGGATACTTCCTGAGTGGTCCAGTGTGGATTAGGGTGACCTTTAAGCGAAAACACAGTTCGATTTTTATATAAAAAAAATCCCATGAAATCGAAAGAAAAAAATGTGGGCTTCTAGGCTTTTAAAGAGTATTTGATTGGTTAATTATGTAGAATCATTTCATCATTGTTTATATTGTTTATATATTTATAATGGATAACACTATATCCTAATTTTTTGTACAATACACGTAATTTATCATTAATATATTAAATATTATTATTAATTAAACGCTGATAAATTACATATTATATATTATATATATTAATATTAAAAATTTAGTACAAAAATTAATTACTCAATTATTATCCATTATTATTTATTTGTCTCCGGAATACTCTAATCTAATTAGCCCTAAGACAAACAAATTAATTTTCTCTTCTTTTATATTATTTTTTAAATATTATTATTTTCTACAAATTAGTGGTGATTTGTTTCATTTAATTTTATATTAAGTGAAAACAAATTCGCTGTTGGTCTTGGGGCTTTACTCTTCAGTCTTTACTAGTGTTCAACCAAACCGCGAGTGTGAGGAATCTTAATGATTATATGAACGTGTCGTTCATATATTGGTTAGTGTAAGCCAATTGCAATTTCCACCAAAAACTCCTAATTCTTTGACCCGTTCTAATTTCTAAGCTTAGCAGGCCAAATAAAATTAAATATGAAGAGGAAATACACGTCAAAATCGTACTGATTAAATGATTTTAAAGCGAAAAGTTTGCTAAAAGAAAAATGCAATAATGGCTAAAAATAGAAAATTGAAATAAACTTCAAGTGCTCAAAGTTGAAGCGATTTTCTAACTTTGCCAAAAGAAGAGGGAAAATGTAGAAGAAAATGATAAAAAAGAACTTAAAAATGATGATGTGAACACTTAATTAAAGGAAGTAATATTTTTGAAATTAAGTTAAGTCACTTATTTCTGTTTTTTCCTTTAATTTACACCAAAAGTAAAAATAAAATCTAAGTTCATAATTGAAATTCTCAAGGGCGTCATCCACGCCGGCAAGCTCAAATCACTCGATGCAGAGTGCCTGCAAACCACATCTGGCGCAATCCTTATTAGTGGCAATATTATGTAGGACTAAGGTGACTGATATAAATCTAAAGTACTAATGCTCATTGAAACTTAATTCTGCCCATCCATTCGAGTCATTTTTCTAACTTTTATTTTAATAAAAATATAATACTAACATTAAAGTAGCTAAAAGGCCTAAATTAAAACTACGGATCTTTTGCATAATTAATTACAATTGCGCCAAAGATCACAGATGGTGCTGGCACCACAACTAATAAAAATATAGGATTTATATACAAATTTAAATATTTGATGTCCACCTCTATTAGCATGCGAGACTAAGCATTACAATTGTTTTAACATTTTAAGAGCAATTGTTTTTAAAAATTAAGAAAAGTTAGTGGTTTCACTAGAATTAATTTACACTAATTTAGAGGTTAAATATTACAATTCAAAATTTAAAGAAATAAAATAGAAAAAAAAATACATAAATACCTGTTTTTAAAGCATTTTTACCTAAATACCCATCTTTTAATTTTATTTTATTCAGAACCCTTTTTTACCGTTATTTTTAGAAATATCTACAACAAGTATTTTATACACAAAATGTATACCATGATATTTATTTCATGAATTAAATTATATCTAAAAATTAGTATATATTTCATACTGTACACCACATATATGTATAATAAATTTACACAATAAATATAAATCATAGGTAAATATTTACATTGTAAAAGTATAAAACACATATTTTGCACACAAAAAATTATACTTAAAAAATGGATATTGGTGAAATAAAATGAAAAGGCGGATATTTAAGAAATATAAGGCGGAAAAAAGGTACTAAGTGTAGATTTGAATAAAATGAGGGTTTTGAACACTTATACCTATTTTTTAAAAAATATTACTATATTTACGATCTTTCAAAAATAATAAAAATTTTGTACGACCTTTTGAAGGTATTTTTCTAAATATTTTGGGAGCTAGAAAACGTGATGACATTTTAGTAAATAAGCTTTTTTTTAACAAGAAACTACGAAAGTTTCCTATTAGAGAAATGTTTTATACGTAAATAAATCGTAAAAAACCACAAAGGTTTCTTAGAAACCAATTTAGTTTCCTTTAGCAGAATATCCTATACATAAGTAAATCATAGGAAACTGTAAATATTTTCTGGAAATTATTGTGATGATTTTTTTTTTTTTTGCAGAAAGTTCTGTGGCTAAATAAATCAAAGGAAACTACGAAGGTTTCTTGGAAACTATCATAGTTTAATTTTTGCAAAATGCCATGTACCTAAGTAAATCACAGAAAACTATGGAAATTATTGTGGTTTCTTTTAATAGAATGTTCTGTAACTAAGTAAATTATAGAAAACTAAGAAAGTTTTCTGTAAACTATTATGGTTTTTATTTTGTAGAAGACTCTGTAGCTAAGTAAATCATAGAAAACTACGAAAGTTTCCTAAAACCATTGTAGTTTTTTTTTTTTTTAAATCATAAGAAATAATGAAAGTTTCATAGCGACTATGGTTTTTTTTTTTTAATTATTTTACAGAATGCTAGAAACCAAAATGTTTCCTTCTGTAATATCTTATCTCGCAAACTATAGAACATTGATTTTTGTCTATTAGCTCGAGCTATAACTTGACGATTTTTAACAGAAGTTCCAAGGTCCTTCAAAGTGGTTCCTTCTTCTTATCTCAAATTTAGAGCATCTTTGACTTAGAAACTTCTTCTTTTTTCTCAAATAGATTACAATGACTTTGGAGGAGTTACGTTTCCCTTCAATCGCGAAACCTCCTTCGATTAGAAATTGGAGTTGCCGATTGTGCCCGAGTTGCAATCTTGGCTGAAACTAAAAAGAAGAATCGCAATAGATGCGGTAAAGAAGAATAATAATAAGAAAATCGCAAATCAATAAAAAAGAAAAAGAAAAGTATTTAAAAGCTAAAATGGCAAAATGATTTTGAAAAATGAAAACGAAAATTTGGAAATCACCCACTAAACTCTTATTTTACTTACAAGTTGACTATTAAATCGTGCAAACTGAGAAAGGAAGATGAAGCTCAAAAACTATCCAATTTTAGAAAAAAAATTGTACAAAATAAAGTATATTTGGCCGGGTTGTGTTTTAAAAATATTTTGTTAAAATGTTGTAGGCCATGTCATTTTTCCATAAAACAACAAGACTACTTAGCTGGTTCGAACCCATTACTCACTTGAGTCCAGCCCACTTCACACCCAATAATGGAAGCGAATTATATACGGGCTCCTTAGACGAATAACCGAATTTTGGGTGTATTTTTCAAACACTATTAGGAATGACCGAATTTATAAATAAATTTTGCAATATGGTCAAGTTAATCGAAAAAGGCTGAATGATACCAGTTCTTATATATATTAGAACTCTGGTGCGATGCTTGGAGGAGAGAGATAGGCATCCTTGACCATTTTGCCACCACCACTGGTGGTTATAATACCACAAACTTAGTAGGTAGTCTTTGTCTTTTTGTTTTTGATTTCTATTTTTGAATATTTTTAACTTTTAATTTACCTTCCTTTCTTGTGAGACTGGAAAATTGGAAATCAATAATCTATCCATTTTATTTTTTTTCTTGCTATCTCTCTTTATTTAATTATATTTTCTATATTACCTAACTTAAGTAGTGACAATTTTAACCAAAATATAAATGAATAAATATTCATCAATGAATTTCTTTATAAGTTGAAGCATGTATATAATTTACTGGATGAATAAAATATAAGATAAATAAAATAAATAGACCATTGGAGTCTAATGAAAGTAGGTCAAAACTTGAGTTGCTTTGTTCTGAAGCCATAAGTTTGGGAGTTGGGAGTTTTTCTTATAGCATTTAGTTTTATGCTTACCTTTTAAATACCTTTTTAACATTTTATTTTTCTTGATAGATAACAAGGATTTAAGAATAGCTAGTCTCATCTTTAGTGTGATTTAGTTTATTTTAACGACATTTTATTGATATTGATATATTCTCGATATTGTCGACATTTTACGAATATTTCATAGATATACGGGAAAAAATATATTTCCACCCAAGTTTAATGTCAATACTTTGAAATACAAATATTGTTGCGACAAAATCGATGAATATTGTAACATTTTAATCCATGTATTTCTCACCCTGTATTATCCACGGTATATATATATATATTTATATTATTACTGAAGTTAACTTTGATTGATATTTTAAGCTTTCTCATTCAAAAAAGTCTTATCAAACCCTAGTTAAGGCTACGAAAAAAAAGTAATTTAATCTGATGTTTACCAAAACACAAAGACGTAATATATGAACAAAAAAATCGGATGTTTACTAAAACACAAAGACCTAATATATGAATAAAAAAACACAGTTGACATATGTCTTTTTATATACACCTTCTTTTGGGTGTTGGTTCTACTGTCCTAAAAAGCAAAGACATACATTGGACATAATGAAATGTATTAAATTCTGATCCTTGTCCTAAAAGGCAAAGACATACATTGGACATAATGAAAAGTATTAAATTCTGATCCTTCCCCTAAATTAATGATAAAAGAAAAAGTACATCGGTAATTTTAAGTTTGGATAATGTTTGAAATATCAAATTTTTAATATATAATTTATTATCACTTAATTAGTAATAATTTTTAATTTATTTGTGATAAGTTTTAATATACCAATTAGATAATGACAATTTACATATCACGTGTATTGATATAAATAACTTAGTATAAAAATTACGATATGTAGTATTATCTTTTAAGTTTTAATTTGTGAGTTCAATCATTGACCATTCATTCGGTTATGGACTAAACTTGGAGTACTCCTAAGTGCTAGTTGCTTCTTACTACCTAAGCTCCAACTTTTTCTAGCCTTGGTGCAACCCTTCCCTATTTATCAATTATAAAACTCATCTTTTCATGGTAAAAGATGGTGAGAGAAAATTATTAAATAATGATTATTTATTTTATTATTTTTTTTCAACTATTATTATACTAAAATACATATATATAAAATAACCGCAAGTGCAAAAGTTATAAACAAGTAATAAAATAATAAGAGAGTTATGGATTCCACGAAGAATTAGGTGTTAAATTGTCGCTAAGTATCAGAATTATAATAACCTAACTTTATTTAGGCTACCAAATTAAATGAGTTTATAATTTAAATAAATACAAATAAAATATGGAAATTCTATGCACAAATGTTCTAGGGGATTGAATTCACCTAACCATCAACTATATATTTTTATCTCCAATTTCATCCTAATCAATTATTCCTAGTTTATAAGCCAAGAATCCAAAGATATTTCTACTCTTTCTTTCGAGTGCCGAGTGAAATCACTCCTAAATCTTAGTTCCAATATCTCTATTCTGAACCTAGATATTAAGAATTCATTATGTTCAATGGTTTTTTTTGTTCATAGCTTCAAAGGAATTATAGGTTCTCTCAAACTCTATAAAATCCTAAGTTATACTATCATATAGTTGTTTCTAAAATTTCCTTTCTCAAGTACTAAATTCTAGAAACTAAATCATCAAACTAATAACTAATTAGTTGAGAAGCATTAAGCATGGAATAACATAAATAAACTCAAGAACACATTCAAAGACATATCAGATATCAAGACATAGAATCAAAGTTTAAGTTGCATCATTTCTCCAAGCATATAGCAATTAATTCAACATAGGGGATCCAATACCAATCTCAATAAGAATTTTATATATCTAAACATGTTCAACAATCAAGCATAATACAAAATTCAAATGAGACTAGGGTGAGAAAGAGGGAGAGCATAATCAAGCATCCTCTCTAAGATTTTTGCTCCAAGCTCCTTTTTCTCTAGGATTTTTGAGCTCTCTTTATTTTATTTCCTCTTCAAATCTCCACACTTGAAATAGAGACTTAAGGATGTATTTAAGAGGCTCTAAGGTGACCTAAGCTGGGTTTAATATTTAGAATGTCAACCATTCGATCAAATGACATCAATGGTCCAAATTAGCTCTAAAAACTCGTGAAAAATGTGTTTCCGGATGCTGTGTAATACTGCGGTATTCGAGCCTCCAGAAGTTTGATTTCTAGGCAATGCCATTGCACTATTATTACAGTGTAATGGTGCTCTCGGCTCTGGAACTTAGCACAACAACTTTTCTTCCTAGCAGTACCATTTGTTCATTTTAGCTCTATTTTGCCTGATTTTTGTTGTGTTGCATTTGTATCGGACTCAAATTATATCTTAAATAGTTGAAATATCCATATTTATTACTAATTTTTCTTGATTCTTATTTATTTATAAAAACTACAAAACAAAGCAAAAACGTATCAAACCAACATAAAAGCTGGAGAACTTACAATTGTTTGAGCTGATACTTGATTTGTGAGTGAATTAATCACTCATTAAATACTCCAAAACTCGAATATTTGCTTGTCTTCAAGCAAAACAAAACAAGAAAAAAAGAAAAGTGAAACACAAACCAAGTACTAATGACATAAACAACAAAATGTGAGTTTCGTATCAAATTAAAAACAATGCAAGTATCTTCGAAGTCTCAAAATGTTCCAAGTTCAAAGGAAATGTAAATATTGAGATTATCTAGATTTTCAACTTCAAGCATCAATTTAATTCCACTTAAGACTCTCATTATGTAAGTATGTGCAAAAATCAATATCACTTAACAAAATGAACTTCAGATAGACTTGTGTGTTTTGATAGACAATGAAAAATCTCTATATGATGCAATTTGGAACTACCATATGCCTATTTTTCATGTTGCTCTTTACAAATGTACAGTATTGTGTCATCAAAGATCAAAAAGTCTTTCATTCTACCTGTAATGTTGGCTTGGCAAAGGTAAGATGACTTCAGATTAAATTTGAAACAATTTGAATCATCTTGTATATTAATATAAAACAAAAGTGGACTTTATTGTACTTAGGTAGACGACTAAACCCATCAATAATTACCAAATCAATATATGTAATGACACAGATCAAGTATGGATGTATGGCACAGAAATTACATAAAAAGTGATCTTACGTGTCTATTTCCATTTGGTTCTACCTTATGATTCTAACGAATCAACCTTAGTATTTCACTTTATGCAAAACTGTACCTTTATGCAAAATAGCAAATAGAAAGAACATAAAATATAAATTCAGAGTATAAAAGAAAACCATCACTTTATTGATATCAAACAATAAATGTGTCTATCATAAGAGAACTTATAAAATCTAACTCCCACTAATTTGAACATCTTTAGATGGTACAACACTCATATGAGCAATGTGCTCATGAAACACCTTAGGCATTAGATATTTAATGAGCGGATCCGCCAATATAGAGTTAGTTCTGATATGTTCTATAGACACTAGATAATTCTGAACTCTTTCTTTAATAATTAGAAACTTAATGTCTATGTGCTTAGACTTTGACGAGTTTTTGTTGTTATTGGAATATAGAACAACTTTATTATCACAAGAAATCTCCAATGGCTTTTATAAGCCTTTAATAATTTGCAGCTTGGTGATAAAATTTCGCAGCTATATCCCCTGATTTGATGCCTCATAACAAGCTATAAACTCTGCCTCCATGGTAGAAGAAGCTATGAGCATCTACTTAGCATTCTTCCATGATATAGTTCTTTTGGCAATCAAGTAAATATAGCCTGAAGTGGATCTCTTATTATCTAGGCATCTAACATAATCAGAATCGGAATACCCTACGATCTCCAAATGATCAGATCTCCGATAAGTGAGCATGTAATCCTTTGTTATTTGTATATATCGTAAAACCTTCTTTGAGATTGTCTAGTAATCCATACCTTTGCTTAAATATCTACCTAACACTCTAACTATGTACGCAATATCCGGATGCATACACACCTGAGCATACATCAGACTCTCTGCTACAGATTCATAAGTGATCTTCTACATTTCTTTAGCTTCAAACTCATTCTTAGGGCATTGAATGAAACTGAATTTATCACCCTTAGCAATGGGTATATCTCTTGGGGCAGATTTGTGCATGCCAAATTTATCAAGCAACTTTTTGATATAGTTCTTTTATGATAATCTGAGAAAGCGATCTCAATGTATTTTAATCCTTAATACAAAAGAGGTGTCTCCAAGATCTTTCATCTCAAATTTATTTGATAGAAATCTCTTGGTTTCATGTAGTAAGCCTATATTATTGCTTGCCAAAAGTATGTCACCGACATATAAGACCAGGAAGATACATTTGCTCCTACTAAACTTGTGATAAATACATCCATCTACGGAATTTTCTTCAAAACTGAGTAAGGAAAGAACTTGATGGAACTTATATTACCATTGACAGGATGTTTGCTTGAGACCATAGATGGATTTTGATAAGTGATTAATTCAATCAAAAATCAAGTATCATTCAGCTTAAATAATTGTAAGTTTTCAAGCTTTTATGTTGGTTTGATGTGTTTTTGCTTTATTTTTGTAGTTTCTATGAATAAATGAGAATCAAGAAATATTGGTGACAAATATGGATATTTCAACCATTTGGGATGAAAGTTGAGTCCGATATGAATACAACACGATGAAAATCAGGAAAAATAAAGCTAAAACAAAGAAATAAACCCTAGGAAGAAAAGTTGTCGTGCCAAGTTCCAAAGCCGAGAGCACTGTGGCATTGTAATAGTAGTACCGTGGCACTGCCTGAAAAATTGAGCTTCAAAGGCTAGAGTGCCACAGTGCTTGCCAAGAAGCATTGCGGCACTACACAACGTCCAAAAGTGCGTTTTTAGCGAGTTTTTAGAACTAATTTAGACCATTAATGCCATCTGATTGAATGATTGATATTCCACCCAGCCTAGGTTACCTTGGAGGCCCTTAAATATATCCTTAAGCCTTCATTTGAAGTGTAGAGAGTTAGAGAGAAAATACGACAAAGAGAACTTAAAAATCTTAGAGAACAAAGAGCTTGGAGCAAAAATCTTGGAGAGGATGCTTGAGAGAGTGGCTTGAAGAGATTGAAGCATGAAGTTCTACTCCTATAAAAGAGTTTTTCTCATTCTCTTTCTCACCCTAGTCTAATTTAGATTTTTTATTATACTTTATTATTTAACATGTTTTGATATCTGAAATTCTTGTTGAGATTAGTATTGGAATCTCTTATGTTGTATTAATGGTTATATGCTTGGGGTATGATGTAATTGAAACCTTAATTCTATGTCTTAATTTCTAATATATTCTTTGATATTTTTCTTGAATTTATTTATGCTATTCCATACCTAATGCTTCTCGACTAATTAGCTACTAGTTGGATGATTTGGTTTCTAGAATTTGGCATTTGAGAAAGAGAATTTTAGAAACAACTAGAGGATAGTATAACCTACGACTTGTAGAGTTTGAGAGAACCTATGATTCCTTTAAAGCCACAATCAAAGAACTATTGAACATAATGAATTTTTAAATTCTAGGTTCAGAATAGAGATATTGGAATCGAGATTTAGGAATGATTTCATTCAGTACTCGAGAGAGGGAGTAGAAATATCTTTAGGTACTTGGCTTAAAAACTAGGAATAATTGATTAGGATAAAATTAGTAATCAAAAGACATAGTTGATGGTTAGGTGAATTCAATCTCCTAGTACATTTGTGCATAGAGTTTCCATATTTTATTTATATATTTACATTTTTATTTGTATTTAATTAAATGATAAATTTATTTAATTTAGTTACTTAGATAAAGTTAAGTCATGACAATTCCAGTATTTAGTGATAATTTAATACATAATTCTTCGTAGGATCGACAACTCTATACTTATCACTTTAATATTTGAGTATAGCTCGTGCACTTGTGGTTATTTTACATATATGCATTATACGTAACAAGTTTTTGACACCATTGCTGGGGAATTGGCATTTTAGACTGTTGTTGATATCGGTAGTAAGTTACTTGATTTTAATTTAGGCATTTATTTTCATTTTTAATTTTAATTTTTTTAAATATTTGTTTTGCGATGTTCTTCGAGATGTTAGATCAACAAGTCCTCTTGTGGTTTACTGGAGCCTTTTTATTGTGTATGAAGGAGATATAAGGAGTTGTTCACACTATGCCTGAATTGTGGTTTATCTCTAGAGTATCAAATACAAAATTTCCTCAACAAACTTTGGTCTGAAATAAGAATGTGGGCGGAAAAAGTAAATGGTACTACATTTATCCACCAATTATCTGCGAATGAAGCTTTTAGTTGTTGAAAAACATGGTTGACTTTGACTTTCAGAGTTGGAGTTATCTACCGAGCCACCTCAGTTTGGAAAATGACTCTAACATTTCGGCACCATGGTGTAATACTCAACATCACCAAGCATAGCCTTCTTCCAGCCTTGAGTGTCTTTTTGCACAATTTTCGTAGGAGACAAGACTTTGCCATGAGGAGTGGAAGAGAAGGGAGATCATTATAACTCATAATTTAAGTCTCTCTATGACTTCTTTGAAGCCATGAGAAGAACAGTGGCTATGATACATGCATAAGTTACAAACATTGATGAAAACCACCATAAGGAGCAGAGCACAAGTGGGAGGATCTTGGGTTTATTTGATGATGATGATGATTCAAGTCAGGAGGAAAATCAAGAGTGGATCAAAGAGAAAGAATCCCAAGACAAGACTTGTGAATCTTCACTCTTTGAGATCAAAATTGTCATATCGCCACCATTCATTAATAATCATATTTATGACGATCCTATGTGGCCAAAACTTCCTCCACTACCACTAGCACCATTCATTCAAGCCCACCAATCACATATGCTGGTGCCAAGTCAAATTGAGCGTACATGCCAAATACTTCCATACATAACCAAGCTTGAGGGCGTTCAAAACCAAGACCCATTTGATGTGCCATATGATACATACTATGGGTAGAAGCTACTATTTAACGAACTTCACTAAGTTGTATAACAATAAGACTAAAGATGCAACTTATGGAGAGGAGTCCTGCACCACCTAAGTAAGAGTCACCTTACTCGGAGTACCATCCTTGCTAACCTTAATAAGAGACGAGAATGTCTCACCTCCTCAATATGTGTTCTTTTACCTTATGCTTACATTGAATATTTAAATATTAAGAATATTGCTAGTTTTGAGTTTGGGGATAAAAACACTTGTTGGACAATTATTTGTTTGGTGTCACTTTACTTGTGTGTTGGTTGCCATAATTTTCTTTACATGAGTTGGGTATTTTTTAGGAAATCATTTTTTTTTCTTGATTTTTTTTGTTAGTTTGAATAAATTGTGAGTTT
>JXTB01000233.1:622436-633185 GCA_002914805.1 Parasponia andersonii | reverse complement strand
CTCTTTGAGCTTTTGAAAATACTTGTGTGTATTAGATAGGCATTGACATTTCATGAACTCTAGAACCCATTTGAGTGAAGCTTGAGATGAAATTCTATGTTAGGTGTCATTGGAGAAATGATTTATGCTATCTTTGGACTATTTGAGCCTTTCAAGCTAACATTGATACATTATCATCCTAGTGCACCTACTTTGAGCCTATTTGTACCTTTCTTTTTCAACCATATTTTTGCTAAATCAAAATAATGACCACCAACCTTATTCTTAAGCATGTTGATTGTTTTAAAGAGTTATTTTGTGTTATGTTCATGTTGGGAGGAAGGATGGTGTTTTGAAGCCAAAAAAAAAAACCAAAAAAAACCAAAAAAAGAGAGATAGGAGTAATTCGGTGAAAATTTTGTGTCTTTACTCTCTATTTTGTTTTTCAACATTAAGGACAATATTGATTTTGAGTTTGGAAAAAAAGTTCATCCTTTTGTCTTATTTCATATATTTTGTTTCAAAAAAAAAAAAGAAAAAAAATTAGTAAGTACGTGGTGGAGTGTTGATAGAAGAGAAATTTAGTTGAAAAGATGTATGGGAGTGCTATTTAGTATACCAAGGAATAACTATTAAGAGGTCCTAAATTAATGTGCTTAAAGGTGATTTGAATCTCAAATTTTTTCCAAAATTATCTTATCTTTATCTGAGCTAATATTACAAGCTTAATGAAAGACCTTTTGATCTTTGATGAAATCCTAACATATATTTATGGAGAGCAGCAAGAAAAATCGGCATATGGTAGTTCCAAATTATATTATATAGAGACCTTTCATTGCCTATCGAAGCACATAAGTCTATCTTAAGTTCATTTTATTAAGTAATATTGATTTTATATATACTTACATATTGAGAGTCTTGAGTGGAGTTAAATTGATGCTTGAAGTTGAAAATCTGGATAATCTCAATGTTTACATTTCCTTCGAGCTTTGAACCTTTCGTGACTTTGGAGATACTTGCACGGTTGTTGGTTCGATACAAAATTCACATTTTATTGTTTATGTCTTTGGTACTTGATTTGTATTTTCCTATTCTTTTTTTTTTTTGTTTTGTTTTTCTTTGCTTGAGGACAAGCAAATATTCAAGTTTAGGGGGTATTTGATAAGTGATTAATTCACTCACAAATCAAGTATCATTCAACTCAAATAATTATAAGTTCTGAAGTATTTTTGTTAGTTTGATGTATTTTTTCTTTATTTTTATAGAACTTATGAATAAATAAGAATAAAAAAAAATAGGTGACAAATAATTATAAGTTCTGAAGTATTTTTGTCAGTTTGATGTGTTTTATCTTTATTTTTGTAGAACTTAAGAATAAATAAGAATCAAGAAAAATAGGTGACAAATATGGATATTTCAACCATTTGTGATGAAATTGAGTCTGATACAACGGCAACGCAATGAAAATTAGGCAAAACGGAGCTAAAACGAAGAAATGACGCTATCAGAAAGAAAAGTTATCGTGCTGAGTTCTAGAACTAAGAACGCTACGACACTATAATAGTAGCAATGTGGCGCTACCTGGAAAACTGAGTTCCAGAGGCTAGAGCACTGCAGTGCTGGCCAGAGAGTGCTGCGGCACTACACAATGTCTAGAAGTGCATTTTTAGCGAGTTTTAGAGTCAATCTAGACTATTGATATCATCTGATCGAATAGCTGGCATTTCATCTGACCTAGGTCATCTTGGAGCCCCTTAAATATATCCTCAAGCTACTATTTGAAGTGTAAAGAGTTAAGAGAGAAAAGACAGTAGAGAAAGCTTAAAATTTCAAGGAAGGAAGGAGCTTGAAGCTAAAATTCTTGAAGAGTATACTTGAGAGAGTGGTTTGAAGGATTGAAGCATGATGTTCTATCTCTACAAAAGAGATCTTCTCATTCTCTTTCTCACGCTAATCTCATTTGAATTTTTTATTGTACTTGATTTATAAATATGTTTGGATATAATTCTTATTAAGATTTCTCCTATGTTTTATTGTGCTTAATGCTTGGGTATGATGTAACTTAAACTTTGATTCTATGTCTTGATTTCCAATATGTTCTTTAATGTTGTTCTTGAATTTATTTATACTATTCCATATTTAATGCTTCTCAACTAATTAGTTATTGGTTGGATGATTTGGTTTCTAGAATTTGGCACTTGAGAAAGGGAATTTTAGAGACAACCATAGGATAGTATAACCTGGGATTTTATAAAGTTTGAGAGAATATATAATTCCTTTGAAACTATGATCAAAACACCATGAACATAATGAATTTTTAATTTCTAGGTTTAGAATAGAGATATTGAAACCAGAATTTAGGAATGATTTCACTAAGTACTCGAGAGAGTGAGTAGAAATATTTTCAGGTTCTTGGCTTATAAACTAGGACTAATTGATTTAAATGCAATTGGTGATCAAAAGACATAGTTGATTGTTAGGTGAACTCAATCCCTTAGTACATTTATGCATAGAGTTTCCATATTTTATTTTTATATTTATTTAATTATAAACTCATTTAGTTTGGTTGCCTAGATAAAATTAGGTCATGGCGATTCTTGTAATTAACGATAATTTAATACATAATTATTCATGGGATCGATAACTCTACACTTATCACTTTATTACTTGATTACGACCCGTGCATTTGCGGTTATTTTACATATATGCATTTTAGTGTAACAGATTTCTTTAGTTTACAAACTATAGACTTTGGATCTCTAGTTACAAAGTTTTCTGGTTATACCATATAAATTATTTCCTCAATATCATTATTGAGATACACAATTTTTATATCCATCTGATGTAACTCCAGATCAAAATGAGCTACTAGTGCTATAATTATTCTGAAAGAGTTTTTCGAAGAAACTGGAGAGAAAGCCTTTATATTCAATGTCTTCTTTCTAAGTGAAACTCTTAGCAACTAGACGAGCCTTATATCTCTCGATATTGTTTTTAGAATCCTTTTTGGTTTTAAAATCTATTTATAACCTATAGGTTTCTTTCCTGCTGGTAATTCAACGAGTTCCCAAACGCCGTTGTCTTTCATAGATTTCATTTCATTCTTCATGGCAGTAATCCATTGTTAGGATTTTGAACTTTGTTTAGCTCAAGTGAAATTGAATGGATCATTTTCCTCTCCTATATCAAATTTATATTTTATCAGATAGACGATATAATCATCCAAAATCGCATTTCTCCTTTCCTTAGTAGATCTCCTTAATGGCACTTCCTCTTGAAATTTTTGAGGTTGCTATTCAGGAGCAATTTCTTCATATGGGGTAGGGAGTTATAAAATATTTTTTTGAATTTCTGGATATACTTCTTGAATAATATCAAGCAAAGGAGCCTGATCACCTTCAATAGTAACTGTAGGAAGATAAATAAATTTTTCTTCAAAGATAAGATCCCTTACCTTATCTCCCCCCTCTCCGCAAACCTCAACACCTTTAAGGCATCTTGCATTACCCATCTTGAAAAAGGACCTATTAGAGGGATCGTAAAATTTGAAACCTTTAGATCTTTTAGCGTAGCCAACAAAATAGGAAGTTATTGTCCTTGATGTGGCCTATATGGCCTTGCCTTAGCTGGACAACCCTAAATATGTAAGTGCCTAATGCTAGGCTTCTTGCCTGTCTATAGTTCATATAAGGTTTTAGCTACTAATTTGCTGGGTACTCTATTGAGTATATAAATTATAGTCTTTAGTGCTTCTTTACAGAGTGATTCAGGTAAGGAAGAATGACTAATCATGTTCCTCACCATATCCTTAAGTATTTGGTTTTGTTTCTCAGTAACACTATTCATACTAGGTTTTTCTAATATCGTGTATTGTGGGATGATTCCATATTTATCTAGGTACTAGGCAAAGGTCCTGGAAGTTATTCATCGGATCCATCATACCTATCGTAGTATTCACCACTACGGTTGGATTTGATAACTTTAATTTTCTTGTCTAGTTGATTTTCAACTTCAACTTTGAAAGTTTTAAATACATCTAGGGATTGTGACTTTTCATGAATTAAATAAAGGTACCTATAGCGTGATAAATCGTCTATGAACGTGATGAAATACTGTTGGCCATTCCATGAAGATGTAAGGAATAGACTGCAGATATCAGCATGTATCAGTTCTAAGACTTCAGAACTCCCATTAGTACCTAATTTACGTATATTTATCTATTTGTCTTTTATGCACTCAACATAAACTGTGAAGTCAGTGAAGTCAAGTAGGTCAAGAATTCCATATGACACAAGACGCTCTATTCTCTGTTTAGAGATATGTCCTAATTGTTTGTGCTATAACACAGAGGAGTTCTCAATAATTTTACATTTTGTACCATATTTCTTGACATACAAAGTTTCATTAATTGAGGTAATGGTATCGATTTTGTATAGGTTATCAATCAAAGTACCAGTCGCAATAATATTGGAATTTTGAAAAAGACTAAATTTATTATTTCCAAATGAACAAGAATAACCTGATTTGTCCACAATTGAAATAGAAATTAAATTCCGTTTAAATGACGGTACAATGAGTGTCTCATCCAAATCTAAAAATAAACTGGAACCTAATTGCAACCTAAATAGACCTATTGACTCTACTATAACTATGTTGTCATTGCCCACATATATGTATCTTTCAGTATCACTTGGCAGATGGCTCCTTAGACAACCCTGCATAGACACACTTATGTGAGTAGTGGCATTGGTATCTATCCACTAAGTATGATTGGGTACAAAAGCAAAATAAGAGGTTGTTGCTAAGTGAGCCCTCTATATCTTATTCGCTTCAATCTATCCTCTTCTCGTACACACTAAGATATGAGCTCAATAAGAGTTAGTTTTTCTTTCTCGGTATTGTAGCTCACTTTAAATTGACTAAATTATGGCAGAAGAGATAGTCGAACTAATTGCACGAGCAAGTCATCCGATAGCTCAAACTTAAGTACCTTTAGTTTTGAAGCCAGATTGACTCTATGATGTATTCCCTGATGTTCCCTGATGTTCCATTTACCTTTATAATGCATAGCAAGTGAATTGCTTTACATGGTACTTATTTCTACTTTTTCATTCTGTTGGAAACATTTGGCAATTGCATCAAAGAATGCCTTAGCACTATCAACCTCTGGCATAGCACCCCTAATGGTCTCAGGATGGAATGTTTCATTATCAAAACACTCTTGCGATTAGAATGCTCCCACTGCTCAAAGTTCTTAATATCCGTAGCAGAACTTTCATCTATAAGAGCAAGCAGTTGTTCTTTCCTGAGTGCAAGGTCCAGATTTAGCAACTGAGCACAATCATAATGTACTCTTTCCACTTCTTAAAGTTTGTGCTATTAAGCACTAGAATTGAATTCAAATTAATAGATATATTTAAAGTAGAAACTGAACAGAGAACAAAAAAAATAATAGCTCATATTAAAAACATGTCATAAATTAAGCATATAATAATAAGATATACTAGTATGACATAAACATATAAGGTGAGCTCCCGTCATAAGACACCAAGAACATCATCAATAAGCCTTCCTTTGAGCCGACTTATTAGCTTATAAGTGGTACTTTTCAATGCAGTAATCATATATTGATAGGAAATCCTGTCTATTAGTAAATTTTTTTTTGGGCCAATTTACTATCGACATGGAAACTTAATAACCATCACGTATTTATTACCACAGATGTGCTCATTATTTTACCAAATAACCATCTTCCTTTGGGCCGGTAATCATTCGCATGGATAATAAACACACAATCATTCAAATATTTCAAAATAAATAAATCTACACAATAGAGGTTAGTTTGCAATATGTTATTTCAACTCATCTATTTCAAAATATTTTAAGAAATAGTGTAAAGAAAATAATAACGAAAGTGCCCAAAATATTAAACTAAAAATTTTAATAGATAACCGACTAAGTTTTAAGCACTTTTCTCAACTCTCAAAATCAAATAGAGTTTTCAATGGATAAAGTGTGGGTTGTACTGAAGTTGGGTTGAGAAAACAAAACTGATTGGTTAAGTTGCAAGTTGAAGCTCCTTGAATTAAGTCGAAAACGACTCAATGCTATCCAAAACCAAGATCATGTACCTTAATTAGGTCAAAAATTTGACCTAAAAAAAATTCTCTTCGCAGATGATGGCACTATGGTGCTATCACAGCCGCAAGGGTGGTGCTACAATGCCAGTTGTGTGGCACCGCGCTACCACCTAATTTATGGGTGGCACTGCATCGCCACTGGTATGGCGTCGTGGTACCATCGCAACTTAATTGTGACGCTGCAGTGCCATTAATTGGCGTCGCAGTGCCAGCTTCCTATGTTGGGCACAGTAGCACCAAATTCTAGCCTTAGTGCTAATTACCTCATTTAAAAATTAGGTAACACAAACTTAATGCAATATTTTGTCCTTATCTATAAATTTTATGATCAAAAACTCAGAATTCAACCATCAAACACTTAAATTTAAGATGATTTCCTACTCTGATAGGCAAAGATATCAAATAGATAAAGATTTCACGAGATAGAGACATACATGATTATCCTAAGTAATTTAACATGATTTCCTACTCTGATACCACTTGTTAGATATACATAATGGATTGTTAAATCAAATATAATCTTAGAATCTATCGTGCCAATTTGTTAGAAAAAGATTTGTTAAGAGAAAATTCGTAACTAACTTAGATCTATTGTGCTCTATAGCAAAAGATGAGATCATGAAAGCGGAAGCATTTAATTAATTAGTACCTGAGGATAGAAGTTCTTCCACAACCAAAATACTCTATATAAGTTCAATAGGTTCTCTTTTTATTGATGGAGGCAAAAGAGAAGAGTATACGTTCTATTTGGCTTAGGGACTAAAACTCTAAAACTCTAATAGTTATGTTCTTATATATTAGCAGACAATAGAGACCCATCAATTTTTATTAGTCTAGTATTAGATAATCATATATTACACGATCCATACTTAAAAAATAATTTCTTGAACCTATAATTAGATCATTTAATTGGCCTAATTTAATTAGACAACCCTAATATATAATTATTATAAAATATGTGGCGCACAACGTGTTACCCAATCACGTCGACACCGATCAAAACCCCTTTTTTCTCTCTGCCAGAGACTTTGCGGTGACCCTTGTCACCGACTATGGTGTTGGTACTATTTTAGAGCCCAAGCTGGTCTATCAGTGCTTAAACTCAGGCCCTCTTCTTCGACTCCGGTAGCGTCCTCATAAGCCGGAACTCCACCACAAAAGTTAGCATTTCTTCAACGTGAGCGTCCGGTCCAAGAGATCGTCTTGCTTTACGTACCAAGTGATTGCTTTCGAGAGCTGTGACTCTTCGAACTCGTTGTTTAGAGTCATGGTTCCTTTCAAGCTTTCTTTCTCGATTCGATTAGCTAGAGCATTGATCAATGTCGATCAACAGCATTTGTCTAAAGATTCATCCGATAAAAACTAATTTTTATTTTATTATTTATTATTATTATTTTTTACGTTAATCGGAGTTGATTTTCTAGTTGACAGTGCACTGTACCGGGGTATACTAATACACCAATTTCACTATACCGTACTTAGAAACCCTTTTATTTATATATCTATATATATATATTGTTTTTCTCGGGAATTGGAAGATAAATTGACTAATGTAACTTTTTTGTCATAAAGAATAGGACTTTAATCGGAAAATATCCTCATTTTTTAAATAAAAATGGCTTCTTTTCGATCAAAAAAAATGGTTGATATTTTAAATTTAATTTAGTAAATATTCATTTTTTTTTAAATTTTATAAGTAGAAGTCTAAATATATATATATATATATATAAAACACTCAGAGGATATAGATACGAAATATCTACTAATTTCAGTTAATGTATTGAATATATAAATTTTTTATGCTTAGTATATAATATTTTACACTTAGTATATATACTAAATATATATGACAAATATTTTGTTATAATATTTGAAAAAATTACATTTACTTAAATTAGACTCAAAATTCAATCATTTTGCTATAAGATTGAAAAAAAAAATTAAAGGATTATACTTTTTTATAACAGAAAAAAGGTAATTTATGACAGACCCAATATTTTAGGTGCTAAGGAAGAGTCAGTCTTTTCTCCTTTCAATATAGACCCTGGGTGACTAGATCATAGTCTATATGTAAAAAGAGAAAATAGTACATATTTTAATTTTTATAAGGGATATTATCATTTTTAGATTTTGTATTTTAATATTTTATTCAAATTATATCTTATATTTTGGTTATTATCAACATTGACTTTTAAATTTAAAATCTATTATAAATTTATATATTAACACTAATTTAGACTAGTTAATTTAACAAGACATCGTTTAAAAAATTAAAAATAAACTATATAAAAACTGATCCAAGAATAAACTGCATATAATTTTGGTAAATTTACAACTCTAAATTAGTTTAATGAAATAAATTGATAATAAATTTTAAATCTAATGGTCAATATTGATAATAATCAAAATATAAAGAATAAATTGAACAAATATCAAAATATAAAATATAGAATTAGAACTTTCACTTTTTTTTAATATAATAATTTTAATATGATAAGCATTCAACGTGGCACGAAAATGTTGTTGTTTTACGCTTTTACAGTTGCACCCTTGTTACTTCTTAGGGTCGGTCTTTTTACCACAAAAGGTTACATAGCTGTTAAGTTAAATGTTTATAATTACCTAGACGACATGGGAGGCTTAGATATATTGCAACTGGGGTAATTAGTCATGTTCGAAAATCGTGTGATTTAAAAGGAAAAAAAAAAAGGCCCCTTGAAAATAGCTGTTTTTTTTTTTTTAATCATTTTAGTTGATGACAAAATGTCTCTGATAATATATCGGTAATTCGGTACCCAAAAAAAAAAAAACGAAAAAAGAAAAAAAAAGTAGGAGGAATTCATTCCGAAAGGAACACTTCTCTTTTATTAGATGATAATGAACACAGGATTTTTTCTTTTAATTTATATATTTAAAAAGAGTATCTCTTGTCTTCTAAATTGTAATCGGAAAACGACAAGTAACAGAATTCTGTTGGTCATCAATTGCAGGCCACAACCGCGACATGAAATCTCTTTTCTTTTTCTTTTTTTGGGTTCTAGTGTACAAAATGGTCGTTTCTCATACCTATTTATGAGATTGCATTTTATGAATCTTTTGAAAAGTCACAGCTTATTTTTCGCATCACTTTGTATAAATTTACAACACCTAAAATCGTATCATTACTCAAATTAACTTGCCTTATTAGTTGCCTCACTAGAAAAACTCCATTCGGCTGTGTTTTAGGCTTTTTCAGCAAAGGGTAAATAATCCAGTACACTTATGTGGTCCCTTTAACAATTATGATAAACCCACCGCGTGGGTTACCGAGGTGCCCATTATTGTAGTTTAGATTTTTCATTAAAAAAAAGCCCGTTTATGTTGACCTGAAGACTGTAATTCATAGGACAGGAGATTGACCCAATTGATTATGCTATTGCTGTACAAGATCAAACGAGAGATACTAACGCACTGAGATTTGTTAATTTATCCATCTTGGGAACAAGGGATTCCTCCATAATTATTGTCAAAGCTCCGCACACCCCAAACTCTTCCTTATAATAGTACATTGGATTTAGACAATTTAATTCTTAAACTCATCATAGTCAAGTGGAATTGATGGGTATATTTGTGGTCAGGATTGAATAATTGATACTGAATGAGCGTGAAAGATGATCCGTAGCAACCCTTTGGGAAAAAAAAAAAAAAGCAAAAACCCATGAAAATTTTTCAAAAAGCGAAGAAACCCAAACACCAGCAAAACAAATAGGGTTATGCCTGTTTCAGGAGGTTTGATCTATTGATAAACTGAACATTCCTTCAAACTTGGCCATTTTCGATATCAGACTGCAGAGTATACTATTGCCAATACTTGAACCAAGTGAAAATGATATTATTTTCCTTAAATCAGCCTATCGAATCTTTTGACTTAGAAAGAAACTAGAAAGATAGCAACTTGTGGGCTCAATGCTCAAATATATTTTATATATAGACTAGAGAGAGAGAGAGAAAGAGATGTCGGTTTCAGTTTTTGTCACTTTCCAACTTCCGTGCGTGAGAATCTCTTCTCTTCTGAGTTAGTAATCATCAACTATTTAACTGATCTAAACTCTTTAATCATCCTAGAAATGCAGATGTTGTTCAATTGAGTTGGTTTGTTAAGCTCTTGGCTTCATAAAAACTCCTCGGAACCGTAAACATGGAACTCAGGTGTTAAGAGTTGCATAATTGTGTCTTCCAGAAAGTGCGGGCTTTATGTATTGCTGTTTTTGAAGTCACGTTCAGAATAACCATGAAAAAACCCAACTTGAAAGCAAGAGAATTTTAGGCCATTTTGTAAAGACGGGAATCAGAGCAATCTGTCAACCCAAATAAGCAAATTACAGATTGCTAAAAAAGAACACAAAGAAATATGCATATACACTTCATATTGAGAGCAAGCTTCATAATCAAACACCATTTATTACATTCAAACCAAGGAATTACATTACAACACAATGAAATGCCAAGATTCACACTTAAAAAGATAGAATCCAGAATAGACTTGAACAACGCCATACGAGATCTTAACGAAAGAGGAAAATGTTTGGGCATGGGGATATGTGTGTGTGTGTGTGTGTGTGTGTTGTGTAACAGGAAAATGTTTGGGCAT
>JXTB01000233.1:611371-622375 GCA_002914805.1 Parasponia andersonii | reverse complement strand
ATTCTAACTCATCTATTAGTTTCCCTTGTGGGTTTTGTTGGGTTTGGCCGAAGAAGATCCGCCATGGTGGAAAACAGAGCATGTCTCAACTATATAATCGAACATCATTTTTTTCACTGACCTCTTCTTTGCCGGAAAAACACCGCCAGTTTTGGGTTTGAACTCTTTGTTATTCTTCTTCTTCATCATCTTCTCAACTGGGTCTGGTTTGATCTCCTTTTGCAGCGCTGTCTTGGGCCTGACCTCTTTCTCATCTGGGTTTGGATTCATTTTCGTAATGGTTTCGATATCAGAGATTTTCCTAACTGCCATGTCTCTCTTTGGACCTCTGTTTTTGGGAGCTCCCAGTACTAAGCCGTTCTCCTCTTGGGGTTGTTTAAATAAAAGTAAGACGACAGATGTAGACAAATGGATACGTTGGCTTTGCTTGCTTTTGCTTTTTCGTGGGCTTTGCTTTTAAGGGGGAGAGAGAGAGAGAGAGAGGGAAGATACATGGGGTTTGCTTTTCTTTGTTTCCGTAGACTTTAGGAGAGATGTGAGTTTTTGTATCGGTGGGTTTGACAGAGAGATACGTATTTTTGCTACGGCTGACAATTCTTGTTATAATGTTGAATGTTGTGTCCGGGTCGATAGGATTACGACACGATAACATTCAATCTGAACACGACACGATTAATAAATGTGTCAAAAATTTAAACTCGAATACGATACAATTAATACACATGTAACACGAAACGACACGTGTAATCCGTTTAATAAACGTGTCATGTGTCATGTTATGACCCGTTTGACACGATTATTCAAAATTAATACGATTATTCTAATTTAACACGATTATGTATTACATAAATTTTACTTCTATAAATATGCTTAGAATTAATCAAAATCACGTTTAATATATTAAAATATTAATAAATGTCTTATAAGTGTCGTATTGACACGATACGAAAATGACACGTTTAATTAAACGAATTACACGGGTCATTTTCGGGTTAAGCAGGTTGACCCGAAACCCACCTGTTTATTATACGTGTTACATGTGTCAATCCGAAATTGATACGAAAATTAAATAGGTCATCCAAACCTATTTATTTCGTATCATTTTTAAGTCATATCGTCGTGTCGTGTAAAAAATTGACAACCCTAATTTTTGTTTGCTCGCGGTATTTTAGAGAGAGTGAGAAAGCAGGAAATGCATACGATAAAAGGCACCATTTCTTCCACGCGGCACTCGGCGCGAGGAAACTTCCTCGGTCAATTTTTTTTTTCTTTTTTCTTTTTAAATTTACCCTTTTTTTTTTTTTTTTCAAAGACCAATGGCACATTGTTTAGACTATCATATAATCGTCGGACAGTACTTGCCGACCATTCACACCACCACATCACATGCACAGCATTGGTACCACTGAACTCAACTGATCAAAACATGAAAAATGGAAGATTTGTAATGACACTCCAATTCATTTCTCTTTTCTTTTTCTTAGTTTTGAACTCCAAATTATTTAATAATTGTTGGATAACTTGTTATTTTTCTTAATGGATCCATATGATCGTATCTCTTAATGTTCACTTTCTTAGTATGCTTCGTATACTTGGATTCAGTGGCAAGGCCATAATTATTCAGTGGCAAGGCCATAATTTTTACTTAAGGGGGCAAAGATTTTTTTTTTCCATATACAATAATAACACAAAAAATTTTAAAATTTTGTAATAATAAAATTTCCAAAGAACAATATGAAAATGCATTATTTTTGTTTTCGACCAATTTTCATCTTTTAAAAGCACCACATAACACCCTAATTGTCATATAATTTTGATAATAAAAAAAAATCTAATTTTTGTCTTCACCAATTGGTGACAAGAAGAGTCTTCTCCAATTATATTTTTTATCCTCGATTCATGTCAGGTTTAATTAGTGCTTTTTATTTTTGACGAAATGGATTGACTCAAGTGATAAGAGCATACAATATTTGAGATCTATATCCTAAGTTCGAGTCACACTGAAAGTAGGCATAAAAACCTATTATCTCTAATGGAATACGGTGAGGATTGAATAGTGATAAGTATTTTTCTTTAATTTGTAATAAGTGAAGGTAATTAGTTAAGCCTCATTTTTTTTTAAAAAAATATAAATATAAATATAAGAGTTTACTTCTGAAAAAATCTCAATAGGGCAAAGTAGGAACAAAATTTATTACTTTTGTCATAACTGAAAATCTAAAATTGTGTCTTTTTGTAATTTTAAGTGAAAATATAATTAAATATTAATTTTACTAAATTTAGAAGAAATCAAGTTATAGTTAACGTCATTTTAGTCCTCAAATTATTATAAATTTCATAATCATTAAAACTCTTATTAGTATTAACTACTTAAGAAAAACTCTCATCAAAGTTTAAGAAAATTTCCAGTTATCTCATTTGGAAACTTATTGAAAAATCATAAATTTTGGTAAATTTAGTTCAACTGAAATCTTTAGTTCAATGTCTAAAATATATTACATAAAATCATTTGCAATTTCAAGTTCTCGAATTAACAATAAATTCATCCTCATACGTCAACTTCATAGATTTATTAATCTTGGCTAACTAATTAATTAAATATGGAAAGAATGATAATAGAGTATAAACACCCACCAGTGATTAAGAATATAACTACATACACAAGCTGCACAACTTATTTAGTCATCAAGATGACTACCTCAAATAGTCAAACACCTGAAAAATGAAAGATGTATGGGGTGAGCACTCATGTACTCATTAGAAATCCAATTACTTTTTTGAATAGATTTAATTTCACTAAATTTGCATGGTTAATACCTTTTCCAAAATCCATTTATAAACTAAGTTTATAAAAAATATTGATATCCAGAATATTCACATATTGAAAATCAAAACTAAAACTACATCATTGTACATATCATAAATTATCTCATCCCATGAGCTCACATCCTCTTATCATGAACCAGAGTAACTTATATTACGTGTATTAAATATTCTCTACCTGATACATATCCCAGAAAACCAAAAGAACATCTATGTGTCTACGCCTACCGAGACGAAGGGGCAACTGAATGCCTATGCCTACTGAGTAAGAATGATAAAAAAAACTCTGTGTGGGTTTACTAGCTTTCACAAAGGGTAGGGACACTGACTGCCCACTAAACATTGCGATGCCTAAGATGTATCTCATATGTAATCTTATAGTATGTACAATATTTAATATTTCACAATAACCATGTATCAAGAAAATAATCAAATAATGCTTTATAACATGAGTAGTATACCACTATGTTACTCCATAATTATAATTTAAAAGAATATGTATAAAAGGCCACACAGTCCAATCTCAATATAATTCAAAATGTTTTCACAATTTTGTAAACCATCATGCAAATCATGATTTTTTTCATAAATTAATTATAATATAATTATAAATCAAACAAGTATAAAATCAGATAATCGAATCCTTACCTCGATATGTAAGTAATACCAAGTAAATGACGCTCAAAGAATCTCCTATTGGTCACTTGGATATTTGAACTGTCGTCTCCGGATTCCAGTAAGTTCACTTGAAAACGTGACTTTTTCACTAGAGCCTTAAATGGAGAAATGGAGGTCACCATTGAATTTAGAATACACAAAAATGCTAAGTTAGATATATAGTTTGTCTAAAGTGGGTCCCAGCATGAGACCCAATGCCATGACACGCAAAACAACATTTTTCATGAGCCATTTTTTTTTCTTTTCGTACAATTTCAAAATATAAGAATATTTTATTTCAAAATTCATCTATCAATCTTATTAAGATCAAATTCGAAGTCGGAATTCAGTTTCGAGATCCCAAACCTTAAACATGCTTAAAAATTTGAAAGTTATAAAAATATCACTTTTTAGAAATACTTAGAAAAATGCCATTTTATTTGAAAATTAATGCACTTTCAAATACCATTTCAACACTTCAAATTCATATTTATTCTCGTCTCAACCTCTTCTTTAACATGGTATAAATTTTTTTAGCCAAAATAATTATTCTAAAAAAATAATTAGAAAAATACTAACTTTAACTTTAAGAAATGGCTGAAATCTGAAAAAACTCACTGACAACGAGTTGAAGATGACGACTAGTTAAAGGAGATTAACGAGATCGAGATAAGGCTCCACATGCCAGTGGTGTGTGGAGGGGACGTTGAACGCCGAATTTTTGGTCCAGATTTATATGTCTTACTGTGACAAACACGGCGGGCTTGTATCTCTGGACAGTAGACCGGCAGAGCGGCAGCTAGTTCGAACGGTAGAGAGCTCTAGCATTTTAGCTTTCAGGGGCTTTGCATGAGAAAGAAAGAACAATGCAAGGATTAAAGGATAATTTTTGAAACTATTTGCCACGTGTTAGCACCGGAGACAAAGGACATTATTTTGAACTATTACACTTGGACCTAGTTTTTAAAGTTTATTTTTAATTTTGCCCTTGAATAATTATATTTCAGCCCCAATTTTTAAATTTTCTTTTCACTTAAACCTCAAATGCACTTAGACCTAAATCGGTCTATATTCATTCAATAATTTAATTTTTTTTTTGAAAATTTGGGTCAAAAGACAAATTTACCCTTAAATTTTTTAAGGGATTTTACAACTTACAAATACAAATATACATGATAGGGATCGAGATCCCTTGTCAAAAATTCCTATCTCATTTGGTGTCTAACCATTAAAAATAGGCCGTGTCATACTAATACTTTTAATCGTTTTAATAGAATTTACAATGTCGTTTGCGTTAATAGCTTAGGTATTTAATATCTCTGCTTTGCTTTTTAACTGTACAACTGCTTTAATATTCAAGCATAGAAGGAACCGAAGTTCTGTTTGAAAATATTCTCTAACCACAATTTATTGGCCAAAACTCATAACTAAGAATTGGTTTTCTCTATATCTTTAGAATATAAAAAAATGGATGAAAAGCAGATCTCCATTTTGTTCCAGAGCTCTTCAATATCAATTTATTGAAGAAAACTTTTTCAAGAATAACACTCATTATAGTAACATAAAACCGCAAAAATATGGGTTTTGCAAATAATCCTTAAGAACGAACCATCTATTCAGTAAATTCAATATGTCTATGGACTTCACTCAGTTTTTTATACGTATGCGTATCTATATAAAGTAATTTTAACACTCGTTGTCTCAAATTTTATTTTTTTATTTTTTTTTCTGAAAAAACCTTATTCATTTTATTTCTTATATGTATATTAAATCTTCTTTCCTCCATAAGAAAAAGAAAATAAAGATAATTCCTTTACGAATATGAAATTAGAAAAAAAAAAAAAAAGATTTTTTAGAGAAATCATTCACGATGTAGTTATTTGGATCAATACCATCATAAATTTTAGTTAATTTTCATAACATTATTGTATTTTGAAAGTTACCTTTCCATATTGATCCTCCGTCACCATAGGCATTATCTAATGACACAACCAATGGGATAGTTCAATAATTGGCATCGAACTTCCGACCCTAGACAACCACAGGGAGATTTTGAGCGATGAATCTACTTAAAGTCTTCAATCATCATGATGCTGGACTGTTCTCTGTCAATAAAGGTGACATATTGCATAGACATAAACCAAAATAGGTAGTAACATAGATATTTTTTGAATAAATAATGATAATTAAAGTATTATTTTTATTGTCAATCCAGAGAACATATATCTCTCCACCATTATTTTTTCATCACATCATCACAGCTTTCATCATACCACAATATAACTCATCTTACCGCCAACATTATTATCATAATGCATGATTACCACGCATCTTCTTTTTGGTACGAATTGGATAAAGTGGTTTTATAATCACAACACAAAAGTGACTCCAGAAACAGAAGGTACTTTTCTTGAATTGTCTGTTTGCTATTACTTTGGGTCAAGGGTGATAATTTGTTTTGCCAAATACGTCAAACTTCTGCTAAAAGTTGTCTGATCTTGAGCTTGTGTTAGCCATAATCTCCCTATTTTCTTGAGTAGTGGTATATTTCACTAATCTCAATCTTCTACCAAAAGGGAACTTACATGAGTCTCATATTAATTATTTATTATGATAGCGTGTAATGCTTCCATACAAGTCTTAATTTATCTTTTTCGAACTTTTTTTGTTGTTCAATGCCATTATATCTGTTCCAAATAAATGGATATTAAAATATCAGAATTGCTTTTATTTTTATATTTTAAAATGGGCAACGGTTTTTTTTTTTTAATTGTTGCTTTGCTAAATAGCACGGCACTAATGTACTCTCTTGGCGGGAATGCATACCGTATTTGGTGGTCGCTCTTAAAAGTGCGTGAAGTCACGCCCCGGTTTTGCGAAGCAAGAAAAATTATGGAAAACCATGTCTGACTCTGTCCTCGTATCTTCTTTGGATCATTCAAGTAATCAAGGCCCAAACTTATGATTGCGCGACGCCTCACGTGTGCATGTTTTCGTGAATATAATAATTTTGTGGAAATAAAAAAGCCAAACCCTCGCCGGCTCATCTTCTCTTTATATTTTATTATTGTACTTTTTCACCCTCGTCAACTCATCCACTCTATATTTTATTACTGTACTTTTTCTTTCTTTTTTTCCAAATATTGTTTCTTTAATTTTTTTATTACTTAACTAATAATCACAGATGCCGCATTATCTTTCCCCACTCTAACCTTGCTCTACAAGTCACGTGAGACAGTAACTAGTTGCTTTAAACTACTCCAAAGGTACTTGTCACACTGGTCACTGTTAGAAATGTGGTGCCCTCTTTTAACATTTGGACTTTAATCTTTTAAACATGATTAATTTCTGGTTTTGTGCATTTTATCTAAGATTACGAACCAAACGAAGGGAAAAATAAACATTTTTTTCTTTTCTTTTTTATTTATTGAAGGTGAATATATACGGGCATAAATATTAACTTTTTGATACATTCAATGTGATTTACATGGATATACGTATATATACACGTGGTAATTCCTAAAAACAAGAAGAAAATAAAACTAATTTTAAAATACAAAAACTACAAATACAATAAATTAAAGAAATATACGTGAAAATAAAATAAGAATAGATTTTGATAAAATTATTGAAATCAAATCTTTCAAATTTGCGTGGTGAAGACTTTGGAGCTGCAGAATCACTATGAGTGGCAGGCTTGTAAATGTGCCGGCGAGATAGCCAAAAAGATCCAAACCGAAGAACAAGGTAGTAAATTGAGCTTTTCAAGGAAAGTAATTAAACTTTGCGAGTTTAACACGGATTTGAGCTGCAACATTGATAGTGATGAGAATAGGAGATGAAGTGGTTGGTATGGTAACAACGGAAGTGGTAGAAAATTCAGATGCCACGGTAAGGAAGGGAAAAAAAATGAAGAGAAATCATTAGAGAACTCTTATACCATAAGAAATATACTGATCTGAATATTAACTTTTTGATACAATCAATTTGAAACTATATGAGGCCATGCTTTTTCCTTTATTTTTTGGAAAAAAGACATAATATCACTATATCTACGTTGGTGCAACAATAAATCCAAGCTCTCCTTTCGTTTAGTGACATTAGCCTTAAAAATATCACTCTAGTAATCTTTAATGTCATTTGTTAAAAAATGTCATTGATTTATAACAACATTATGATCATTTTTAAATATATTTTTTAAAATTTAGATTTAGTAACACTTTTAAAATGTCACTAAAATTTATTGTTGGTGGCATCTTTCAAATTTCATTAATACTTATATTTTGTAGCATTTAGAAATGCCACTGAATTTTGAGTTAGTAGCATTTGAAAAATGTAACCAAATTGGCATTTTGAAAATATTACTTATTTGTACACTAATTATTAATAAATTTAGGAAATACAAAAAATCAAATAGTATAAAAAAAAAGGGAAAAAAAAAAGAAAACAGGAATATGGTTCTCCATATTCAATTCTCTCTTTTTATCATTTTTTTTCTTTTTCTTGGTTAGATTGGTTAAAGTAAAATTTATACTCAAAATATCCAATTTAATTAAGAAGAAATAAATTTTTTCTAAAAAAATTAAATGATAAAAGTACTAATATAAAAACTAGAGAAATTTTGTAGGAAAATAACATCCGTAGAAGTTCTAAATTAGCTTTATAAGTGTGAAATCCTATTTAACAGACTCTTTTTTTTTTTTTTTTGAAAGAATTTAATAGTCTATCTTAAGAATAAATAGTTAATACTAAAAAAGTAAAATTAAAAAAAAATAAAAGAACGAAGCAAAAACTGATTACGAAAGGACCGATTTATACGAACTCAAGTACGTATATTCAGGTAGATTTATATTACAGATTATTGTGTTAAGTAATTAAAATTATAAACTATCCAAAATTTTAAACGTGTTTTAATAAAGGTGGAATGTTAAGATTTTAAATTTACGATTGCTAAAACAAAAAAATTTATATTTAAATCTTTTCTAGATTCCTAAAATTTTCAAGTAAATTTAAATTTAAATTTGTTTAAATTTCTTAAAATTTACTGTATCTCCAAATTTCAGAAAAATTTAAAATGAAAACTAGCTCATCCAGCACATCATATTTTTTCTCATCGACCAAACAGGGTGTCTTCATCACTCCATCGACTAAAATGCTTATCTTTGGATTTAGTGTAGTTCTCTCAAATTCAATCTTATTTTCTTTTCAAAACCTTCATCGATTAAGTGTAGCTCTCTCCATTACATCTTATTTTCTTTTCAAGCTTTACTATAATCTTAAGGGTCATCTTCAAGTTTTTATTTTATATTTCTTTTTACAAGCTAGTGATTCGTTTTGATTTTGACAATTTGATATTAACATTTCTTGAATTATTTGGTCAGGTTTTCCGATTTTACAAAACGGATTCATATGATACAACTACTTCCTAGAGAAAAAGAAGAATATTTGGGTAGCACGAAATTAATGAAGCGTGAAAAGGGAAAGTATATAAATATAGAATGTGACCTATAAGTGAAGTTCCTTATCCGTATTTCTTTTTACTCCTGTAGGAAACTGGAAACTTCTATATTATTTTCTTTAGGAATCCGATGAGACATGCAGATGAGATGGGTCCATAAGACTATCGAAGCAAAGTCAAGAATTCAATTAACCATCTTATGAGATGATCATTTTTCTTTTTTTTTTTTTTTTTTTGTAGCCTTCAATTCTACACAATTTTTTATAATATTGATGAGTTCATTATTCATATAAATTGAATTATTTTATTGATGAATATAAATTTACTTTATTTTTCTATTTGTTTTTAATTTTTATGGACAATATTATCTTAGGATTATTTGTTCGATTACGAAATAGTAAAAAAAAAACAAGTTGCAAAAATTTATTTACATGCAAAAAAAATATATATATATACTAGATACAAAAATTAGCAACGAAATGTTGGTAACTAATATTTTTTATTGGCCATTTAAGATAATAAAAATAAATCCATTGTTTATACATTATAATCGTTTGACTATCTAACTTTTTGGAACCAAAATTTTTGTATCTAACCTTTAATTTTCTTTAGTTTCATTTTTCCAAATGTCATTAATATCGTTTGATAACATATATTTTTAAGATATCACTAAAACTAAATTTTTTTATATTTATTAAGTTAAATAATTTAGTGACATTTGAAAGTGCCATTAATATAATATAGTAGCATTTTATAAATGACATTTAAAAAGATGATATAGTGACATTTCAAGTGTCAGTATGATTTTTAGTCATATAGGTATCCCCAATATTTTGTACAAATGTCAATAATCTCATAAATGTCACAAAAAATATGTAACAATGACATTTCTAAATGTCACATATTAGGATTTTACATGTATTTTTTAATAAAAAGAATTGTGCATTAACTAAAAAGGGGCCAAAATAGTCTTATACATAACTGAAAATTTGCTAAAATTATACTAAGCCTCAAACTATATCGGTCTAATTTTATGGACTATAACTTATGGGTCTTAATGCCCCACTGAATTTGAAGGCTGGTTGTAGTGTTTTCAAACAAATTTGAGAAAATCTCATATACTTCATTTTATTGTAGAAAACGGAAAGCATAAAAAATGTAGCTAAGCAAACACTTAATATATTATGATAAAGACTTAAAATTTCTTACATGATCCCATCTTATGATTTTACCAATCTCTCATTCTCATGTGAGGATTTTCACCTAGTAATCAAAATATTTAAGCCCAACATCCAAATATACTCTGATTGGATGCACATATTGGAGAACATACACAAGCAATAAATTAAATTCTGGTCAAGAAATTTTCGCCACAAAAGACGCTCTTGTAGTTTTCATTAAATTGTTCTTCTCAATCTCATTTTAAGATGCCCTCTATGTATATGTAAAAGTAAACTAAGCGAATCTAAAAGATGCGATTTTGGTTTTCGAGATTGTGAATAGCACGCAGTATAACGGGAACACAAAGCCACTAAAGAAAAAAGAAAAGAAAATAATTGATCATGAAAGAACATGGTTATATAATGAAATACTCCTCCAGTGAAGAGAATTTAATAGAGTGAAAAAAATAAACAAAACAAAAATGAAGAACAATTCAACATCGACTGAATCTATAGTACGGTAGACGTATTCAATCTCTATCCACCAAAAAGAAAAGAGACTGAGGAGCTGTACACCACCATATTCAATTTCGGGACTATGTTGAAAAACGACCATCCTAAAAAACTCTAAAGCGGTCTTTTGAGCCCAAAACACTCTTACCCTCGTCCATTTTCCAAGTCACTACCCTCTGTGGCAGCGACATATGGGCCAGAATTTAGGCCCAACAAGTTTTACGCGTGAACCAATCTCGCTCTTTTCGTATGTAACAAATTTTGTTTTCGTTTGCACGTTGAACATTGGTTAACCCTAGTGGTGAAATCTAAAACAAGTTGAATGGAAAAACCCAAAATAGTACATCAGACAATAATAATTATAAACACAACAACTAGAATTTATGGTCAGAC
>JXTB01000233.1:575908-601915 GCA_002914805.1 Parasponia andersonii | reverse complement strand
GTGCAAACATGTCATACCTAATTGAGCTAAGTTATTTCAATTTAATCAGATATCATGGAGAAGCTATAGTTATAATACATATATATATATGTATATATATATATATAGAAAATATGTAATCCTATGCCAATTTTGCATACTAAGTGGTACGCAAGTCAACCTTATATATGACATTTCCATTGCGGAAGGAAAGAGAGAGAGAGAGAGAGAAGAAAGCTCTGTAATACTTCATCCCTTTGACCTCTGTGAGTCAACTACTTAAGCTAATTATCCTAAAGTATTATTTCTTAAAGAGTTCCTAAAAACGAAAGATATACTTCTCTTTTACTGTTTGGATAAATTTTAGCAATGCCCTTTAAACTTTTGCTATCTACACTACTGCAATAGTCAATATTTTGTTACTTTTATGTACTTTTACATCTTTCTTTAAGTACTTTTATTGCAGAAGTGCTTGACACTAATTAAATAGTTTAAGGAAATAAAAACTGAAAAAAAAAACCCACAAGAAACCAAGACAAGTCACATTTACATGCTTAATTGTGTTTCAAAAGAAATTGATGAAAGTTATAATTAGTAACTAGCTGGAGTAACTCTATTTATTTGTACCAATTTAAAGGCATGTCACATTTTAAAATTAAAAACAACAACAAGGCTTTAGTGATGTACGTGGACACACAAAACAAAGAAGCGGTGTAAATAGAATCGGAGGATCAAAATAAAAAAGAATTAAGAAGAAAAAGAACTAAATTTTAATCGGTCTAGTCAGATTTCAGTTTCAGTAACCATTGGAATGCACGGGGACTAACCCTGGCTCGAGCCGCTTACTGATCACTTGGGTCCAGCCCACACCAGCAAACCGAAATGGAAGTGAATTGTATGGGAGCCAAAAACGGCTAGACGGCGACTAAGTGAGGTGGACTAAATGAGGTGGCATGATATAAGGTGTAGTGTTGTACTTTTCTATCACGGTTTTCTTAGTGTGGCCAGACGTGACAACATGGTAATTACCAAAATTGACTGCCACATCTCCGACATGTCAGTATGATGACGACAGACCTTGTTTAGGTCTAGCACTGGTGGCTACGCTTTATTTAGTTATTTTTATTGATTTGTTTTTTGACCTTTTTATTTTTACTTTTGGTGGTCCTTCTGTGTGGAAAGTGGGCTACGTGGTACTTGAGCCGCTTCTTTTTTTTTTTTTTTTTTTTTCCTTCTGTTCTTTTTTCCCTAAGAAAAAACTTCGTACTAGCGAAAAAGCCCGAAGGCAACAGACAGCAACAGAAAGGAGCCTGCCGGAAAACAAAAACCAACACAAACAAACAGAAAAGAGGAAAGATAAAACCAAGGAACAAACAACAGCAGAAACGAAACAAAACAAAGCCAGAGAAAATTCTAAGCCCCACAGTTCCATAACACCGAATCATACAAGACAGAGGAGGAGAGAATAGTCGAACACTCCAAAAAACCAATAATCCGCCGAGAGGCACACCACGCAAAGTTAATGGATCTAGGAATCTAGAAAGGTACTTGAGCCGCTTTTGACACTCTTATGAAATTCTAAGATTGGAAATTTATAAGTATTTGCATAACATTTGTTGATAGGAGTTTAACATTTTATTATTGTTCTTATAGGATTTTTTTTTTTTTTTTTTTCCTCTGGGGCCTTTGGATTTGATAATCGCATCTGATATCAAGGATTTAAGCATGGCCATCGCCGTTGGTGAGATTCCCATGTTTTGATTTAGATCATTCCTACTTTTAAATCCCATAGTTGTGAGAGGGAGGGGCAGCTTTTCAATTGAAAAATATGAGAAAAAGAGAAGTCTTATCGAACAAAACATGACAACAGAGGAGTCGATATCCCAAGAGGAGAAATTAGGGGTCGATAACTCGATATATTAACTTTGGTAAGATTTTAATATTAACCAAAATTCAATCTTCTACTTTTAGTTTTTTAACCCTTATTGATTTAAAGTTCAACAAATTATAAAGCTCTATGATATGCTATTAATTAAGTGATGTGTTTCCTCGTTGATGAAAGGGTTGACCGCACTAAGTTTAATCTGAGATTAGTTTATGACCGATTATAAAAATTTGTGTTTCTGCACAAATAATATCACGATAGGAAATCTAAAGCTGTGACTTTTAATAATTTCACGTAAAAATATAATAAAATGTAAATTTTACAGAATTTAAAAGAAATCAAGCATTAGATAATTTTGTATCCTCAAATTATTATAAATTTCTTATTTATTAAAATACTTATTAGTTTTAATTTTATGAGAGAATTACTTATCAAAATTTAAGAAAAATTTCAGCTATCTCTTTTAGAACTTGTTGAGAAATCATAAATTTTGATTAATTGACTATAACTAAAATATTTAGTTCAATATCCAAAATGTATTACGCAAAATCAATTATTGTTTTAAATACTCAATTTAACAACAAAATCATTCTCATACATCAACTCATTAATCCTGACTATATAGCTAAACAAAGAAAGAATGATAATAAAGTACGAACACCTATCAAGAGTCTAGAGTAGAACTGTCTGTACAAGCTATGCAACTCATTTGACCACTGGAATTATAACTCTAATTAGACATACACCTGAAAGTGGGAGAAGTAGAGGGGTGAACATTCACATGCTTAGTAGAAATTCAATTACCTTTTTGAATGGATGTAATTTTACTAAACTTGCATCGTTAATACTTTTCCAAAACCCATTTATAAACCAAGTTTGTAAAATAATTGGTATTTAGAATAATCTCATATTCAAAACTAAAACCAAATTCACATAATTGTGTATATCATAAATCGTCTTATCTTATGAGCTCACATCCTCTCATCACGAAACAGAGTAAATCGTACTACGTGTATTAAATACTCTCTGTCTGATACCTATCCCAGAAAACCGGAGGGACAACTCAACGCCTTCATCTACCGAATGGGAGTAATCAGACAAACTCACGCACGGGTTTACGGGCTCTCACTGAATGTGGGTGCACTAGTCCACCCACTACAACACCATGATGCCTGAGATGTATATCATATGTGATCTTATGGTATGTACAACATGTAACAAGATACATGTAATAATCATGCAAAACATAACTAAACAATGCATTAAAACTCTGCTTGATATTATTCTGGAATTTATTATACATTGAGTAGGAAATCTTCTAAATCACCCCAAGATCACAATTTTATAAATATGTATAGAGTCACACAGTCCAATTTCAGAATAATCTAAGATTTTCCAACAGTTCATTAAAATATTGTTTAATTCATATTTTTTCACAAAATAATCATAATGCAAATTTCAAATTAAATCGTGTATAAAACTACGTAATTAAATCCCTACCTTGATATGGTAGTAATACTAAGCTAACGACGCTCGAAGAAACTCTCGTTGGTCACTCGCATGTTCGAATGATAGTTTTTGGATCTCGATAAGTCTACTTAAAAAAATGACTTTTTCACCAGAGCCTTAAATGGAAAAACGAAGGACATCATTAAATTCAAAGCACTAAAAAATACTAGGTTAGACATATACCTTGTCAAAAATAAGTCCCGGTGCAGGACTGGCCTATCGCACGTAAAATGGTACAATTTTTGTGCCACGAAATTCTAATTTTCGTTTTATAACGAAACATAATGGTATTTTATATCAAAATTTATGTCTCGACCCCCCATTGAGTCCAAATTCGAAGTTAGACCTCAGTTTCGAGGTCCCGAGCTTTAGTTATGCTCACAAATCCGAGAATTTCATAAATACCACTTTTTGGAAATAATTCGAAAAATGTCCACTTTTTCTAAAGTATTTAAAATAAATATCATTTTTACTGAAATTTGAAAATATACCACTTTTCTGAAATATTAAAAATTTCACTATCACAAAATTATTTCAGAAAATATCACTTTGGAAAATATTTTTAAAAATGTCAAATTCACTAATTATTTGTAGAAAATGTCATTTTTGCAATAATAATTCAGAGTAATACTTTACTAATCTCAGCCCAAGGCCCAAACCTAACTAGTAACAGGCTCTAGTGCAATACTATTTAATTTTACAAAAATATCACTTTTGTCCCAAATTAGAAAAATATCATATTTTTTTAATTTAAGATTTTTCTCTAACCGGATATCATTTTAACATAATGCCACCATACTTATTAATGATTCAATCTTCTCTTCCTCCCTCATATAATTTTTACGGTCATATAAACAACTTCACAAAAATAATTGTATAAACACCACAAATTAATTTGTAAAGTGGCCCAAAAAACTCAAAATCGGCTTATTAGAATTGATTTGCTGGAAAGTAACGGCTGTTGAGGGTCAGGGAAAATTTGGGCTTGCCATCTATGGTAATGGCTGGTTCTTGGTTGAAGGTTACGATGAAGAAGAAGAAGAAGAAGAAGAAGAAGAAAAGAAAAAGGAAAAGGAAAAGTGAGAGAGAGAGAGAGAGAGAGAGAGAGAGAGATTGTTGAGTAAGAGGAAGTTAACAGAAGAGGGTGTATTAAAAATTTAAAAGTGGGTCCCACTGCTAAATTAAAATATTATTAATTTGTTTTTAATTCTAAAAGTTATAATCTACCAAAATGCCCTTAAGTTTCAATTACTTTATTACTCTTTTAAAAATTAAGTTTTTACATCCTCCCCTTCTTAAAAGAATTTCATCCCGAAATTAAAATACAACAAAGGATACTGGAGAAGTGACTAGAAATAACAATTAGAAAGATAGTAAACCATACACCCGTTCATTTGATGTTAAATTTTATCAACATGCTAATGCTACACAAAGCATGAGGAAGAGTGATATGCGAAGTTTTACGGAATCTTAAGGTGACCCATCAATAGACATAAGGACATTGACACATGAGAATGAGATTAATATCCTTAAGTCAATACACAAATAAGAGTGATAATGATAATCAAAATTGAGAGTCAATAATACAAGATTCTTATAACCAGAGTATCGATTGTTAAGTACCAAACTAGAGTAGCAGAACAAATGTTGAATACAAATGATACCGTCCCCTGATCATACCAGATCAATATCTCATTTGTCTGTATCTAGTACATAGTCATAAACAATCACTGAGTTTAAAGACTCTAAAAAGATACAATATGGAAATCAATATCCTTATATTATACTGCACAAGATAGACAAGTTCAAAAGTTAATAAGGATATAATGACATAAGTCATTTACAGTTCCATGGGATGAGTGAAAAGTAACCGTGTATTTCAAATATCTCTAGTTAAGGACAAAACTAGAATCAACATAGATTAGAAAACTCCAACAGATGAGATCATTTCACAAGTAATAATCCAAGCATATAAAATTCAAGTATCTATATAATATATATATATATATATATATATATATATATATAGTTCAAAGATTTTCCAAGTCTTTTTTTTTACCCACGATAATATCATACGGTAACCATTTACATCATATTTAAATCCAAGGACCTTATAAGTTCTCTTCAATATAGAATTATAACAATAATATCAATCACCTCCAAGACTTTCTAACTTTTTGTTACAAAGGAAAGTCATATAGAAATGACTCAATATCTAATATGTAAGTAAAACCAGCAACAACACTACAATACTATAGAAATAAAGTTTCAATAGAATAGGTTATTTCCGCAGCAACGCCTATCTCCCATCAAATCTCATTTCAATTTTAAGTCAAAAATAGTTTGAAAATATTTTTTTAAATTATGCAATACAAAAAAGCAGGGGCATACAAAAATACTACACTAGTTCATAAAAAGGTCTCATCTTGGCCATAGGTAAACCAAATCTGAACTCTAAGTATTCTTTCTGATAATATAATAGTATGAGTTTGACAACTCTCTATACAGATTCATGAATAAATTGATTTTAAATACCATCATTTATGCTATCACAATAATGCTTGAATTCTACATAAATCAAATAATGAGTCACAAACTCAAGTCAATATTAATAACTTCAATCAAAATTTTTACCCACAATAGACTTTGTCAATTCTCTTTTAAACAGAGTTAAACTTTTTGATCTAAGTAAATAACAATATATATATATATATATATATATATATGTATGTACTTTGAAAGCCATACCCAACTTATCTAGTATATTTCTAGAAAATAACTTTTTTTATATAACCAACCAATTTCAAACATTTTTAATCCCAAGATTTTTTTTAAAAAAAATTTAAATAACGTAGTTCATGTTCCCAAAAGAAATATTATACATAAATTTCAATGACTCAAATTATATTAAACACCAAACTAGATATACTAATTCATAGTTTGTATTCACTTGAAAAGGTAATTCCATGAATTTAAAAGTTCTAATAAAAATATCATGTATTAGTACGTACTACCTAAGTCTCTTTAATACTTTAGTATTCAAAATAAATTTATTCTATTTAAAGCCTAAATGAGAAATCATTTCAAGTCTCCAATACTAGGAGTTCTCAACACTTAGGATGCTAAATTAAATTAATCACGCTACTTCTCAATTATTCAATTGAAACTTCCAAAGGGAGGTCATCCCAACTTAACTTAACTAATGAAATATCATTTATTACTTAACAAGTATTTAACAATCCAAAGATCACCAACATCATCTATACATTATTGAAATATATCACATTAAGTAGAAATTTAGTAAAATAATCGTATTCAATGACAAGGCATGTCAGGACATAATAATAAGGTTTCACTAAATTTCCAAACTAGTATTCAGAATCTAATATCCTTTTATTCACACATGATTCCAAATCTGATTCTTTTATCAAGTTTCTACTTTACTAAATTTATGTAATCAAGATATTATATATAATATCTCAAACACACACATAATTTTTTAAATATATATATATATACTTATGCTGTAATAATTCATTCCAAAACTTTTCAAGAAATCGAACTTATTTCTCAAATTATCACATAAATTTTTCAAAAACATTCTAAAGTTTAGTTCCAAGTTAACTTATAGGTAAACATGTAAGAGTATATTTTTACTTCTATGTCAAGTACCGAAAATATCTATCACATTCAAAACTAGAAAGATACTTGAAATTTCGAGTTTGTAAAAATTTTCCTTGGTTTTAAAGGATTCTCCAAATAATACTATTAAGTGTGGATTAGGATCAATTTAATACCATAACTAAATTTTTATATACTCTAAGGTTTAAACTTTATAATTGTGCAGTTTGCAAAAGCCAATTTCAAATAACCATAAATTCTTAAAATTATACATCTTTTGAAAAAGTGAATTTCCTTTACCTAATCAATACCTAAGTTTAAAATATCTATGGTTCATTTGAAAATAAAAATATGCAATTCGTCAAACATAACATCCTACTTTGTTTTAAATCATATAAATCAATTTGAAGGGTTTAAAAAGTCACCAAAACCATATAAGAAAGTTCTAAATTTGTTTAAATTACCAATAACCAAATTATTTCTACCCCAAAGTTACAAGACCAATATATATAGAGAGAAAAAAATATAAGTTCGAACGAAAACCATATCTAGGTACACAAATTTTTTTTTTTGGTTGAGCGAAAATTTTCTCAGTCCACTAATCGTGAAAAATTTTCCATTTCTAAAAGTTTTACTTTGGAAAGACAAGGAAACTAAGCATGTAACTATTAAATAGGCAAAATAAATTATTTCAATAAATGACTTTCAATAAAAAGTAATCATAATTAATTAATTAGGACTAAATAACCCAAAAACTTCTAATACAATTAATTCATATATTATAACAATACATAATTAATGTCAAACCAATCTTGATGATTTAAGCACTATACCATATTTTAAGCAAATCTCATATATCATATCAAAGTATCAATGTACAAGCGATTTGCCATACAAATATTATTATCAATTTGAATATTTTGACACAAGCAATATCACCATTTACTCGAACTGAGTAATTAAAAGTATAGTAAGGTCAAGTCAACCTACGAAAATCAAAACACACAATACCAAATTTTTATCTCAGAACCTAAGAGATTCATATAGCTTATCACCATAATGAACATAATATTGCAAGAATGAATATCCCATCGAATCCAAGAATTTCGATAGGAATAGAATTTACTAGTCTTGTGTCAATACCAACACTTCGAAAACTAGAATTTCTAGGATATAACTATCTCAAGGATACTAGAACTTNAAAAAAGCCAAGCCATTGCAAAAAAAAAAAACCAAAAAAAAATGAAGAAGAAGAAGAAAGAAGCATTACCATTTTTCTTGAAATTAATTGTTCTTTTTTTAAATTGCATGAGAAAAGTGAGAACAAGAGGCCAAGCTCTTTGCTTTATTGACTTTAATAACTTTGGCAAAGCTTTCTGGCTTCCCCTATTCATTGGATTCACTAACTTCCCATATTAAGATAAAATAAAAATAGAAAAGGTTGAACTTAAGAAGAAAGTTTGTGTCTTTTCGAAAGTTATCATGTTGGGTTTTGTTGATAATATAAATATATATATATATATATATCATTCTTTAGTTAATTTTTATTATGCCAAAGAATTAAGACTCTACTCTGTTATTTTGATCGAGGGTTAGTTTTTATCTTCACAACTATAATAAAAGAAAAAGACTTTAATTAAGCAATCTGTAAATTTTCTAGTAAAATTTATTGAACAAATCAATAATTACTGCTTACCAATCAGCCATAATAGGAACAGTAAAAAGGTCAGCCGTAATATAATTAGTGAAAATGGCAACCACAATAGGAATAGTAAAAACGGGTAATAACAATAGTAAAAAGGACAGCCACAATAACAATAGTAAAAAGAGCAACCGTAATAGCAATAGTAAAAGGTGGTGTTTACACCACCTTTCAAGTACTATAAATATAGAGAGTTTCATCATTTGTTGTAAATTCTATTTTAAATTCTCTTTCTTTCTAAGAGAGAATTCAAGTATAAAAATTCCTCTTAGTGTCCCAGTTATTTTCTCCTAAATTGTTTAGACAGAGTGTTTTCTCCTATTTCAAGAGAGAGGGGTTCTGTTGTTCTCTCGTTGTAGTTAGAGAAAAGTAAATTTTAATCTCCTTTTCATAATGAAATTCTTCACAGCCTTGTCCGTAGAAATAGCCTAAATTAGGTGAATCATATTAAATCTTTTGTGTGTCTTATTTTTTCATTTTACCTAAATTTTCTTAAGTCGTATTTTAGCTGTGTGTTGTCGCTTCCGCAAATGTCGCTTCCGCAAAGCCAATCTTCTAATAATGGCACCAAAGCCATTGGTTGGAATATTATTCACACATATTATACTATTCATGTATACGATATTATTCACATACAGTGAAACAGTGGTACCTGAATAAATCGTGGTGAACAAAAATATGGGCAAAATTCGATATTGAGAAGTTCAATGGGAGCAATTTCTCTCTGTGGCAAATGAAAATAAAGGTAATCTTGAGAAAAGATAATTGCCTAGCAGCAATTAGGGAAAGGCCTGTTGAGAACACTGATGATAAAAAGTGGGACGAGATGGATTGTAATGTTATCGCTAACTTACATCTGACACTAACAGATGGAGTTCTGTCGAGTATTGAAGAGAAGAAATCATCCAAAGAGATATGAGATATACTGATAAAGCTATATCAGGCCAAGTCATTGCATAACAAAATTTTATTAAAGAGAAGGCTTTATACTCTTCGAATAGTGGAATCAACAATAGTGACGAACCACATCAACACCCTGAACACTATATTTTCGTAGCTCAAGGCAATAGAGTATAAAATAGAAGATAATAAATATATAGAAATCTTACTTTAAAGTCTACCTGATCCATATGATTAACTCATCATTAATATCATCATCAATGCTACAACTCTAGTTCTAAACGATCTTACAGCTGCTATTCTTGAAGAAAAAAATTGGCATAAGAACAAGCAAGATAGATTAGCAAGTTCACAGTAAGCAGAGGCTTTGATAATGAAAGGAAGATCAATGGAACATGGCCCTAGTAGGAGTTAGAGTCATAGCATATCAAAGTCAAGAAGTAAAAAGAATTCCAAATGCTATCACTGTGATAAGAAAGAGTACGTCAAAATGGAGTGTTGGCAACTCAAAAAAAATGAAGATTCTAGAGGATAGGACCCCAAATCATCAAATACTCAAGAGAAAGTGCCAAGTACTATAGATGGTGGAGAAATACTCTACAGCGAAGCAGCAAAAATTTCTAAAGAAAGACGGCAGCTTACTAATGCTTGGTTAATAGATTCGGGAGTAACATGGCACATGACTTCTTACAAAGAGTAGTTTCACATATATGAACCTATCTCTAGAGAATCTATATTTATAGATAACGATCATACCTTAGAGATCGTTGGGACTGGTACCATTAAAATGAAGATGTATATTGGCATTATTTGTACCATTCAAGAGATGCAACATGTGAAAGGCCTAAAAAAGAATCTATTAAGTTTGGGATAATTAGATAACCTTGGTTGTAAAATTCGTGTCAAAAATAGGCTCATGAAAATTATGAAGAGTGTGCTTATAGTAATGAAAGTAGCGAAGATCAGAGTGAATCTGTACATGCTTAGAAGAGATACACTGATGGAAATGAAAGCATCAGTTGCTTCAGCAAATTTTGGAGAAGAATCATTGATAATGTGGCATTGTAAGCTCAGCCATATGTTAGAATGAGGCTTGAAGATTCTCTCTGAATAGAGATTGCTTCCTGGTTTCATAAAGGTATCTTTACCCTTTTATGAGCATTGTGTCAAAAACAAATAGCATAGATTAAAATTTAGCACATCTAGTTCTAGAAGTAAGAAAGTTCTAGACTTGGTCCACTCTGATGTTTTGCAAGCACAAGTGATGTCTCTAGGAGAAGCTAGATATTTTGTATCTTTTATTAATGATTACTCTATGAGATATTGGGTGTATACTATCAAGAGAAAGGCATATGTGTTTTCAGTCTTCAAAATATTCAAAGTACAGATAGAGCTTGAATCTGAAGAAGATCAAGTGTTTAAGGACAGAAAATGGAGGAGAACATATAAGCAACGAGTTTGATAACTTCTGTCAACAAGAAGGTATCAAGAGGTAGTTTATAGTGCCATACACTTCTCAGCAAAATAGAGTAGGAGAGAGGATAAACAGAACCTAGTTGGAAAGGACAAGAGCAATATTGAGAACTACAGGCCTACCTAAGACATTTTGGGTAGAAATAGTTAAAACTACATGTTATGTGATCAATCGATTTCTATAAATAACGATTGATCTGAAGACACCAATAGAGATATGGACTAGTTAGCCAACTGATTATTCTCACTTACATAAATTTGGAAGCTTTGTGTATGTGATGTACTAGATTCAAAATCTAGAAAGTGTGTATTCTTTGGACATGCTGATGGAGTCAAGGGGTATTGCTTATGAGATCCTACTGCTCATAAGGTTGTTATCAGCAGAGATGCGATATTTACAGAGAATAAACTGTAAGAGAAAGGAGACGATAGTAAACCAGAAACTACTATAGTTCAGGTGGAAAAGAATTCTAAAGATTCAGTTTTTTCTGAAACAACACCAAAGTACGAAGTAAAAGAACCATTCAAGGAAGAGGTGTCTGAAATTCATCAGTCAACTCGTAAGAGAAGACCACCAACACGGTACTCAGATTATATCATTAAGAGCAACATTGTATACTATCTTCTAACAGAGGATAGAAAGCAAACAACTTTTCATGAGGACACCAAAAGCCTAGATGTATTCTTATAGATGACAGCAATGTAAGAAGAGATTGAAACCCTTTACAAGAACAAGACATGAGATTTTGTTTCGCTACCACGAGGAAGGAAGGCTATTGGCAACAAATGCATCTACAAGATTAAGCGTGATAGTAATGATCAAGTAGAGCGGTATCGTACGAGATTGATGGTAAAATGATATGTTCAGAAAGAAGGTATTGACTTCAATGAGATATTTTCACTTGTAGTTCGACTAACAATAGTTAGAATGGTTTTAGCAACGTATGCTATGTTTGACCCACATCTAGAGCAACTAGATGTGAAAAATACTTTTCTACATGGAGAACTTAAAGAAGAAATTTATATACTCTAACCAGAAGATTTTGCTGAAACAAGTAAGGAGAACTTAGTTTGTAGGTTGAACAGATCTCTATACGATCTAAAACAGGCGTTGAGGTGTTAGTATAAAAGATTTGATTCCTTCATCATAAATCTTAGGTACAACAGACTTAGATTAGACCACTACACATACTTTAGGAGATTTGATGAAGATAGTGATTTCATTATCTTATTGTTGTAAATGAACGACATATTGGTAGCGGGCCCCAATAAAAGTATAGTCTAGGAATTGAATGCACAGTTGGATATAGAATTTGATATGAAGAACATAGGACCAGCAAACAAGATTCTAGGGATACAAGCTCACCGAGACAGAATTAATAGGAATATTTGGCTTTCTTAGAAGAATTATTTGAAGAAAATCTTACGTTGCTTCAATAGGCAAGATTGTACCCACTTCATGTTAACTTCAAGTTATCTTCCGAAATATATCCTAGTAATGATGGAAGTGTAGACATGAAGAAGATTCACACTAAGGAGAACCTAACAGATGCTTTAACTAAACCAGTCAATACTGATAAGTTCCAATGGTGTAGATCCTCATATGGCCTAGCAGATACGTAAGCAGCATGAAAAATTAATAAGTGAAGAAAAGAGAGATTTCTCAAGTGTGAAGACATGATTAAAATCAAGTCCTCAAATAGAAGAATGTTGAACAAATCAACAATTGCAGCTCACCAACCAGCCGTAATAGAAATAGTAAAAAGATCAGTCATAATAGAAATAATGAAAAAGGCAGTCGTAATAGCAATAGTAAAAAAAGTAGCAGTAATAGCAATAGTGAAAAGAGCAGCCGCAATAGCAATAGTGAAAAGTAGTATTCACCATAAATACAGAGGATTTCATCACTTATTTTGTATCTCATTCTAAATCATCTTTCTTTTTAAGAGAGAATTCAAGCTTAGGAATTCCTCTTATTGTCCTATTTGTTTTTTCTAAATTGTTTAGAAAAAGTATTTTCTCCTATTTCAAGAGAGAGAAGTTCTGTTGTTCTCTCCTTATAGTTAGAGAGAAGTAAGTTATAATCTCCTTTTTACAGTGAAATTCTTCACAGTCATGTCCGTGGACGTAGCCTAAATTGAGTGAATCACGTTAAATCGTTTGTGTGTCTTATCTTTTTCATTTTATCCAAATTTTCTCAAATTATATTTTATTTGTGTATTGTCGCTTCCGTGTCTTATCTTTTTCATTTTATCCAAATTTTCTCAAATTATATTTTATTTGTGTATTGTCGCTTCCGTAAAGCCAATCTACTAACAAAAATTGAATAGACAAGAAAGAGCTCACGCTTCAATTATTGAAATATGTATAGCGAGAAAATTAGGTCACTATATAAATAAACAAGAGTAGCATAACAAAAGCAAAGTGTACTCTGTAAAGCCAGAGAAAGCAAATTAGTACGGGTAACTAATAATTCAAAAACACAACATTTTCATTCTAATTAAAATCCCAAATAACAGACCGTTTGGTTGGCTACTTTGTATATGGGCATATTTGCTTGCTCTTCTTCTTAGGCTTAGTAGTCTTGAGTGGCAAGACCCTCTTGAAGAAGCTATTGCCGTTTCGGCCAAATAACATCACACATAATTTCTCAGCTACACAGTCAAACATCATTTTCTTTACTAACCTCCTTTTTTATCTGGAAACGGGTTCGGGTTCCCAATTTTTGGTTTGAACCCTTGTTCTCTCTCTCTCTCTCTCTCTCTCTCTCTCTCTCTCTCTCTCTCGTTCGTTTGGGAGCTTTCAATACTTGTCGTGGTTTGGTTATACTAAAAATTTTTGTCTATTGGAACCATGTCAATTCATACGCGCTTTATGATGATCCAACATGCGTGGATATGATATAACATGTGACATTACTGCTTGGAACTGTCCCTTTCATTACATTAATTAGTGCACGAACCGACTGCATATTGAAATAATTTACAAATGGGCATTTGAGCCTCTAGGGAAGAATTGACGAAATTCATAGATACCATCACTCTCTAATCTTACTCTTGGATGAGTAGACTCCACTAAAAATTCCACATTATAATGATATAATAAAACATAAAAGTAAAAAAAAGAGATTGGAAAATATAACGGATTTAGCATATATTACAAAACTGGAATTCATTTATGTTAAAAGACCCTGTTTTTTAAAATTAGGACCATATACTATCTTCATTATTTTCCTATTTATTAGCATTTGTTTATTTTACGCATACTCAGTAACTAAAACTCAACCATATNATATATATATATATAAATCTTTTGACCACAAAAGCTTCTTCTTGGCGTGGCTGGACCCGTGGACCAACTGAAGCCAGAGAAACTTCTTCTTTATTGGGATCCACTGTAAAATCCAAAAAGTTTTAGATTTTTTGTGTCGAGCGACAAATCTGTAATTAAGTAATATTTAGATTAAAATAAAAAAATATCTAGAATCTTTTATTCTTTTGCAATAGTACTCGAAACTTACTTAAAAGAGCCCCTAGAGTTCAAATTCTCAACAAGAGGACCCTTGAGCAAGAGAGAAATAGTAGTTTCTATCTGAGCTCTGCCGTGCTGTCACCACTGCTTGCCTTGGCCCACGTGTTAGCCCGCATCAAAGATTTGCCAAAGACGAAGCCAACGCCACCAGTGCCGGCTCGTTTCAACGTCGGACAAAGTCACAGTGGCCCCGCGATGATTCTGCCACTAGCGAGATTTTTAGGCCACTGGCGTGACATTTGACCTCTGTTTTCGACACTTCCAGCGTGTGTGGTTTTCTTTCATTGTCGCAGACTATCTTCAAGCGGTTGCACGTCAAAATTCATCTCCGGAAGTTTTTACCACTTTTACCAACTATATAAAAAGTGATATTTTCGTAAATTTTAAGTTTGGAAATTATTATACTCGGGGTAAATGAGGTGAAAAAGGATTAAAAACCATGAATAATTACAATTGGTAAAAGTTAAAACGGTATCCGATAGTGTGGTAACTTTTAAATAGAACAAGGTGATATTTTTCTAATTCAGATCAAAAAGTGATATTTTTGCAAAACTAAATAGTATTGGATTATAATCTAATACTATTCAGATTTGGGCCTTGGACTGATATTAGAAAACTGTTCCTTTCCGAAATATTATTACAAAAATTACATTTTAACAATTAATCGGTGAAGTTGATATTTTTTTCAAATTATTTTCAAAAGTGATATTTTCTAAAATAATTCTGTCATAATAATATTTTCTAAATATTTCATAAAATTGATAATTTTACAAATAATCAATAAAAATAATATTTTTCTAAATACTTTTGCAACGTGGTATTTATGTAATTCTTGGATTTTTGAGCGTAACTTATGGTCGGGATCTCGAAACTGAGTTCTAACTTCGAATTTGGACTCAGTGAGGTCGAGACATAAATTTTGATATAAAATATGACTATATTTCGTAGTAGCACGAAAATTGGAATTTCGTGACGCAAAATTGCACCATTTTGCGTGTCACAGTCCGGTCCCATAGCGGGACCCATTTTTGACAATGTATATGTCTAACTTAGTATTTTTAGGTATTCTGAATTCAATGGTAATCTTAGTTTCTCTATTTAAGGCTCTGATGGAAAAGTCACTTTTTCAAGTGGATCTACTGAGATCTGGAAACTACCATTCAAATACCCAGGTGACCAGCATGAGTTTTTTCAGGTGTCGTTGGCTTGGTATTAGTACCATATTGAGGTATGGGTTCAATTATCTGATTTTATATCTGTTTTGATTTATAATTATATTAAAACTTATATATAAAAAATCATGATCTCACGATGATTTGACAAATTATTGAAAATTATTAGGTTATATTGGAATTGGATTGTATGGATCATTTTACATATTATTATATTGTGATTATAGGGTAAAATAGTGGTGTACTTCTCATGTTACAATAAATCCCAGAATAATACCAAATCGGATTTTAAAGCATGATTTGATTCATGGATGTATGGTTATTATGAATTATCACATGTTATACATACCATAGGATTACACACTTGAGTTCCATTATTGCATCATGGTAGTTCAGATCGCTGGCGAGTTGCTACAATGCTAGGTGAAAGACCTAGGCCCTTGCACAGATTTTTGGCTAACGTATCTATGAGTAGTGTCAGAATACTGAATACCTCGGCTACAAAGGTATTACAAGGCCGTAATGGGAGGATGAGAGCTCACTCATATACATAGTTGATTTATTATAAGTACAATTATTTGGATTTGATTTTGGTTTTGAATACGTAATTATTCTGGATCTCGATTGTTTTATTTGATTTATAGATGGATTTTAGAAAAGATATTAATCACATAGGTTTGGTAAAATTGCATCCATTTAAAAAAGTAATTAAATTTCTACTGAGTATGTGAATGTTCACCCCTTTTACTTTTTCCATTTTCAGGTGTATGTCTAGTTAAGATAGTAATCCCAGTAGTCAGATGAGCTGCATAGCTTGTAGAGACAGTTCTACTTGAAATCCCTGGTAGGTGTTCGTACTTTGTTATCATTCTTTCTTTTTTTAGTTATTTAGCCAATATTAGTAAGTAGATGCATGAGGATGATTTTGTTGTTAAATTGAATATTTAAAATAATAAGTGATTTTATGTAACACATTTTGAATATTAAACTAAATATTTCAGCTAAACTCATTTTATCAAAGTTTATGACTTCTCAATAAGTTCTAAAAAAGATAGTTGAAAATTTTCTTAAACTTTGATGAGTATTTCTCTTATAAAATTAAAACTAATAAGTGTTTTAATGAATAAGAAATTTATAATGATTTGAAGATCAAAAAGATTACATAATTTCTCTTAAATTCTATAAAATTAATATTTTATTATATTTTCATTTAAAATTATTAAAAATAAAGACTTTAGATTTTCAGCTGTGACACCCACTAATCGGACAACTTAGATTTTTCCTAAAAATTAGATTTTTTCTATAAATACTGAAAGGTGATAAATGGAAGCTTTCTTTGGTCAGCTTTTAGTTAAGCTCGTTCTGAAAGCATTCAAAGCTGAATAAATAATTTGGAAATTTATTTTTGTAGGGCAAAAATATAATATATTTGGGTAGAATGTATTGTTCATTTCGTTACGCATTGAGTGACTTGATCTTTAAACCTAAAGATACCATTTCTCTGTTCTAGTCCTCGAAAGAGGGATGCATATGTATAGCAGTAGACATCTGCATGCGTATATACACTAAAATGGAATATAATTTACTAAATCACAGTAAATTATACTGTCATGATCATCATTACTACTTGAAAAAACGCCCATTCGTTTTTCTACTCATGACAAATGGAAAAGAGGATTAGTTGTACTTTGGTTGATCGAAATTAGACATAAAAGCGGGGTCGTGATGGTGAAAGTGATTGAAAGGGTCATGATAATTAGAATATTAGGTGTATATTAATGGAATAGCGTTAAATATAATCAATTTTTTTTTTTTTGGTACAAGTACTTAGATTCCTTGTAACCATTTGAACGCAATCAAAAGATCCAAAATCAAAATACCCGTCGATGAGTATATATTACAATACCCATTGAAGAAGAATCCAGAGTTACACATCAGGAAGTTAATTACTTATAATTACCTAGATGGGAGGCTTAGATTATGGTAATTAGAGTCAATATATGCAAATCTTAATCATGATAATGAAAATGGTGTGAAGAAACAAAAAGGGTTTGAGGAAGTCATTTTGAAAAGACCACTCCTAATTAATTTTTAGATGAATGAACATTAACAATATTATCCATTGTCTTGTTAGTAGCTAGAAAACGACCAATAACAGAGTTCTATTGGTGTAATCAAATTCAGGACCACAACCGCTACAGGCAAATTCTTTTTGACTACACCTGGCCAATACCAAAAGTTCTTTCTTTTTCATTGTGAAAGAACGTTTTATTTATTTTCGTTGTAGTCTTATAGCTAATGAGAGGCCTGGCGAATTAAAACGTATGGAATGTTGTGTGGTTTTTTTTTTTATCGTCACAAATAGATTTTAAAAAAATCCACTAGTTAATCGAAGAGAATATAATTATTTATTATTGTGTAATCACTCAATTTTAATATTATATTATATTTTATTATGTAATTTTCTATTCACAAAATTTGGAAACTTAGAGTCATTCTCACTTATACAAAAAAAGTTTAGTCTTATAATTTTTCATCTCATAGTCATCTCACAATTACTTCATTACATACTCTCTTTGTAATTCTCTCTTTACTTTCACTTCGAGACTTAGAGAAATTCTTGTAATTCTTCAAAAAATAATAAGGAACAGTAAACGTAAGCTCATCTGTTTTGGGGTTAAATCATTATTAAATTCTTGTTTCTTTATTTACTTTAATTTATCAAAATTTTTCACACATAAACTATATTACGTAATTTTCTAAATTCTTTGTTGACAAAACCCCAATCATCAAGTAACAATATTATAATCCTAAGTTCACTTGATTATTGTACCTGGAAAAGTCCAGTTAATCAAAAACATTACAACCAATTTTTAAACTGCCTTCTTAGACTATTGAAAATTACAATTTATATATGTTTCACATCACTTGGTAATAAATTCATAACAAGACTTAAGATCATAACATTACTTTATCCAATATTCAAAAAAAAAAGGGGGGGGCCTTATTTTGGGAAGTGCGGCAAAATAATATCAGGGACCACAAAAAGAATAAATAAATAAAAAATAAAAATAAAAAATAAAAGCATTAACCTTGAAACTACAAGTGACAACGTCCCAAGTGTTGCACCCTCCAAATCTAGGGCACTACCCAGTACCCAGGTCATCTCATGACTTTTTTGAGACAACAATCCCAGTACAGTACTGTACACCCAACTTTATTGTAGGATAGATTTTTCTTCCCTTTTGTGGACCAGCTGAAATCCATTTGAAGGGAATAAATCATACTAAAGTGATGAGTTACTATGAAAGTTCAAGAAGGACAGAATATATGACCAAACTTTCTAAATTAGAGATAAAGCTAGCAAAAACAAATCCACAAGGCAAACTGAAAGCACTGACACTGTCGAATTAGCTATCTTGGAAGATGAGGTGTTCACGGTCGGGATACCTCTCATTTCCGCGGTGTGTTGATTCTTTTGAGCACCCGCATCGAAGACAAGGAGAAAAATATCCTCCACTATATGTAGAGAAATAGTCAAAGTTCCACATAGCAGAAACTTTGCGTATAGACCATGGCTTCCCCCTAAAAATGGTACATTGGATTGAGGCAATTTACTTATTGAATAATTGGATTATAAAACGTGCATTTAAGAGTTTTCTTAGACTTACTCAAGTCAAGTGAGAATGATGGGTGTTTGGAGGGGCAAAACTGGCAGCGAGAATGATGGGTGTTTGGAGGGGCAAAACTGGCAGCGAGAGAGAGAGAGAGAGAGAGAGAGAGAAATCATTATTGCTATCAGTCGTGGCAAAACCATAGAAATTTGTCGAAAAAGCGGACAAACTGAAAAACTAGCTAACAAAAGCGAGTCATGCTGGTCCACTTTAGAAAATAAATAACTTTCCCATTTTCAGACATCGTAGGTACTGTTAACAAAACTGATGTATCTAGAAATAATAACACATTAACACTAGTGTTAATTCTCAACTCCGTGCATTTTTTCTCTTCTTTTTAAGAAGAGTTCTGTAATTAATACATAGAAATTACACGGAAGTGTAAAAAAGGAGATTCTGATTTTACCGGTGGAGAGTTGTTTTTTTTCTTCACGAAGTGTGGGATTATTTTTTTCATTTATATATTACTTTTGGGCAGTAACAATATTCGTCTAACTAATCAGAATATTATGATTAGTTTTTTTTTAAGTAATAATAATAATAATAACAATAAACTTGAGAACAAAGAGAGATTTTGGATATTACACAAAAAGTGGGGAAACTCTGCCTACCCAAAGAAGCAAATTACGTGACACTAAGAAACCAAACAAAGAAATATCTATATATACTTTTATTGAAAACAATAAACGTCAGAATCAAACACCATAATTACATTGAAACCAAGGAATTATATTACAACACCATGAAAAGCCAGAGACGCATACTGAAAAAGATATCACACATTAGAAACAGAATAAATAGACAGACAATAGAAACACCATATTGGATCCTGAATTGGGTAGTGTTTGGTCATGGAGGGATGACTCTGACTCTGAGTCGGCCATTAATTTCCCTTCTTCTGGGTTTTGGTGGGTTCGGTAGAAGAAGACCCGCCATGGAAGAAAACAGAGGATTTCTCAGCTATATATTCAAACATCATTGTTTTCACTAACCTTTTCTTCGCCGGAAACACGCTACCAGTCTTGGGTTTGAACTCTTCCTTCTTCATGATGGTGTCGTTTGGATTTGGTTTGACCTCATTTTCATCTGGGTTTGGATTCATTTTCATGATAGTTTCGACATCTGAGATTTTCCTCGCTGCCATCTCTCTCTGTTCGGACCTCTGTGTTTGGGAGCTCCCAGGTTCTAATGTACTACGTTGTTCTGCTTTTTGGTGTGTCTAACTAAAGCTAGGCTGAGACATAGATATATATATATATATATATACATATATATATAAGTTGTGGTATTTTGTGGGTTTGTAGTTTTGGTGTGAGAGAGAGAGAAGGAGGTGTTGGTTGGGACAGATGCGACGCGGGCTTCTACCTTTTGGAGACAGAAGTTGGGGCCAATGGGAATTGCGCGCAACAAGATGACAATTTCGTGGCAGGCGCTATTTCTTTTCCTTAAATTTTTTTTGTTATTATATTTTCTAACAAACACATTCTATATTTTACAGAATTACATAAATTATCTTCTTTGTCAAACTTCTTCGGAACACCAATTGTATTTATTAGATGACAATGGGGAAGTATGTGAGCGTACTTGGCTACAACTTGATTGGACACTGGATGACAATTCAGGTCCGGTCCATTCACTTTACCACATGCATAGACAGGGCGGTCCAGAGACAAGAAAAATTACCTTACTAAATAAAATATCACAAGAAAATTAAAAATTTATACTATTCTTAAACAACAAGTCTATAAATATATTGCAATTATTTTAGGTGATATCTTATAATTTTGAAATCGTGGTCAATCTTATGAAATATTTCTTTTTTAATATAAACAACTAAATTATTATTCATTTATTGATTTCTTATTCAATTGTATAGTCGATTCTTCACGATATTCTTAACAGAAAATACTTTCTTTATAGTTGCAGTAGCAACATGTAATATCAAGTTAGTATTTGATAGCTTAATTAAAGGCATCAAATAGGTGCTCTCTTAGCATTTTTTTTTTAATAATATTTAGTTCAAATATACATATTTCCAAATTTTCTACATATAATCTCACATTTATAATCCTCATATCCTCACAGAGCCCAAATGACTTATTTACTAACAAACATTATACAGACACATACATATAACTAGGCATTTGTTTGTTGACAAATATTATATATTGCATACATATAACTAAGTTAAGTCAATTTCTAATTATTTTGTTTATAGATTGTAGCACACGTTTTAAAAGATGAGTAATGAATTTTATATAATATTTAACAAAAAATATTAAAATGAGTTTTATAATTATAAAATGGGCTTTACCAATAAGGGAAAACCAAAATTTTGAGGGAGGAAAGTATAAAATTTTGTAGAGTAAGAGAGAGTAGAACAATTTTTTTATAAAAATATTATATACTATTCTTTGAGGAAAAAAAAAAAAGTTAGTGGGGCACCTATGTGGCTCCGCCACTGGCATAGGCATCACAGAACTAATGTATCATTTCTTGAGACAATGTAAAGAAAGTTGTCAATTCATTTCTTTCTAACTTTTACTTATTTCCGTTTTTCTTTTTATTTGTTTTGTTTATTTGGGAACTTCAAATCATTTCATAAAAACGGACAACTTGTTACCTTTCTTTATGGATCTATTTCATGTCTTTTTGAATGTATTTTAGTATTTAGTAGAAGGGAGAAGTGGTTGTTTTGGTTTGAAGGACTTTGGATGGATTTAGAGGATAATTAATTGGTATGAAGAATTTTAAGAGGAAGCGTATTAGATAATGGATTTCAATCCTGAATTTGAGCTAATTTTAGTCCCTCTAAAATTAATTTTAGGGTATGATTAATTTTTTTTGAAAATAAAATATAATTAATTTTTGGAGGTAAATTCCTACTAAATGGATTTTGATTCATTTACATAATTGCCCTTAATAATATATCACAAAAACAACAATTATCCATATAAAGATAAGTACATGCAAATCAAACATTTTATTTCTTTCCACTTCTCTTTTTATTATACAAGAGATAAGAATTGGTCTTCTTTTCTTCTCCTACTAAACATAATTAAAGGAGAACACTCATTTTTTATTCGGTATTCCCTAAATATACCTCTCATTTCTTTTTATCTTCACTTACTCCTATCAAACAGACTTTATACATACTCTTTGATGAGTACCAATCTAGTAAGTACTTTTTTTTTTACATGTACATACGTACCATTTTAATCAATGAAAATTTAGCATATATATTTTTTAAAGTAAAAAGTAAGAGAGAGAAAAAACATTAATGATGCACATATTTTCATACACCTCGTTATAACTGTTAAATTACCATTAGATGATGATTCAATTACTAAAAAAAATATCTATACATAAGTAAAAAAAAATACCTATTAGATTGGCAACCTTCTTTTATATATATATATATATATATATAATAGGTATTTTTTTTTTTTACTTATATACTTGGATTCGTTTACTGTATTTAATTTTTGCTTCATCCCTGTGTTACATGAGTTTGCTATAAATTAATAATTGCTTAAGCATTTTTGTCATTCATACTTTCTCATCTCCATTATACGAATTGGATTTTTACAATTTGAATTTGGTCGTGAAACTATCCGTCCATGGACCATGGGCGATGCAACTAGTAATAACACGTAGCCTTTGAAAGCCCGTAGTCTTAAATGAAGTTTCTTTGACAATTCCTTATTTGGTCCCACTCATTTGGAACCACCCATTTGGTGTTGAACGCCAGAAGATTTCTTCGAGTTCTTAAAATCTTTTCACAATAATTCATCTCATGATACGGCCGTTAAGTGATTATAAATTGTTCATACGAATCTATTTTCTCATGATGACCAACGTTTTTATTATATATATGTCTAAATTAAATTCCAATCGCATTGGCCATTATCCAATGACGTATCACGAATGGAATAATTGCCATCAATTTTGCAGCCCTAGACACGAACCATATAAAGGTGGCATAGTGCCTAATCAGAGGGCTTAGACCATTATTCAAAATAACACAAACAAATTTTTGAAAATAAATAAATAAATAAATAATAAACAAGAGTTCTATTGTCATCCTCATGACACGATATTCGCTATATCATCGTCATCATAATTCATAGCTTCCATCATGATTCTATAACTCATCGTAGCATCATCATCATTATTATGACGCATTACAAACACGTTACACACATTATCTTTTTGATATATAATTATTATATTAATTGGATCAAGTAGTTGAATAATTACACAGCTACGGGTTGGACCGATTTTTGATTGCGATGCCTCACGTGTGCAACTTTTCAAGTATAGTAATTCATGAAAACAAAATCGCCAAATCCTCCTCAAATTCCCACTTTATATTTATTGTTGTTACTTCTTTTTTCCATATTTTATTTTAATATATTTAATACTTAACTAACTGCCGGCGCATTTTCTTTCCCCATACTAACCTTGCACTACAAGTCAAGTGGACATTTGGACTTTTTTTATTCTTTTTTTGAAAATATTACGACTTTTAATCTTATCTAATTTGTAAAGCTAACGGACCAAATTAAATGATGGAAAAAAATCAACAATGTTTTTTCTTTTTAAACCATTTTATTTTATTTATTTTTTAAAGAAGAATATGGGAGTGATTGGTCTAGCTCAGCTAGCTTTCCGCTGTTTCCTTTTTTTTGGTTTAACTCATAAATGAATAAAGACAATGTTGATTAATTGAGATTTATCTGGTCTGTGACAATTTATAAACTTAATCAGGTTTCTCGTGCCTTCTTTTTAAGTTTTGCCGAGCGCTTTGCCGCTTTCTATGCTAGTACAACCATATAATATAACTTTAGGCCTTTTTGGAAAAAAAAAATCCTTGAGAAAATCTTCATCTTTGCTTTTAAAATAAAAAAAAAGTAAAAGATAAGACCATGTTTATCAGGCAAAAAATTACTACATGATGACATGATTAAAAGGTTCTTTCAGGAACAAGCTGTCATTGCATGAAAGAAAAAAAAAAAAAAAAAAAGGAAAAAACGAAGTCAGATTTTGTACGTAGTTAGTCAAACAACCATAAACCCAACAAGTCAACGACTTGTCTTGATATTGGGTCCAGGGTCCAGATTCGTTTTCTTTATCTGCAAACGCTCAATTTGTATACATTCATCACATCAAAGAGCACCGCTGCTTATTATAAAAACAAAATAATTCACCCACCCGTTAATTCTTCAATGAGCTTTAATTTTTGACCATGACATGAAAAGTCGATAACAGTCTATATACAAAACCGGAAAATTATCATTTTAATACTCTATATTTTGACATTTTATTCCGTTTATACTTTTCGTTTCGGTTATTATTAATATAGACCCTTAAATTTCATATTTGTTATAAATTTATACACTGACACTAATTTAGAGCAGTTAATTTATCAAGATGATTTAAGAAACTTATTCTCGGATCAGTTTTTATATAGTTTATTTCTAATTTTTTAAATGACAACTTGGTAAATTAACTGCTCTAAATTAGTGTCGGGGTATAAATTTGTAATAGATTTCAAATCTAAGGGTCAATGTTGATAATAACCAAAACAGAATGTATAATTTGAATAAAATATCAAAATACAGGATATAAAAATGATAATATCCCTACGAAACCAAATAAAAGCAAAATCGAATGTTCTTTACCCCAACTCATAAGTCATAATTAACCAAAGTAATAACCACAAAATCATATGTAATGACAATGGTTATTATATCTCCCTAGCTTTGATTTGCAAATGGCAATTTGGTATGCCCTGTTTGGCTTATTTTGCAGGAAATGGAAAGCGTAGTGAATTAACCAAATAATTTTGGATTGTTGAATTAAGGTGGTTGAAAATATTGTGGTTTGTAACTTGGCATCCCCTTTTTTTCTATTTTTTTAAAAAATAAAGGAATGGTTGATCTGTTTATTCTTAAGCAATATTGGAGTAGATCTCCTCCTTTGGTTCTATCATTTGGGCAATAAATATAAGATAAAAGTGATCATAGGAAAAATTATGTTGTAATTTAGGGCTAATTAATAAATTAAAAAGAATAATATTAATTCATGCTTGGTCTTCCGAAAATTACGAGTTTGAAAATTGAAACTACATGTAACAAAAGTAAAACACATTTTCTTGTTTCTTTCTATTAATAGTATAGAGATTGTGACAGAAATATTAAGAGTCAACTAAAAAAACTCTGAAGTTTGGTCTTTCACAATTTAAACCCTATGTTTTAGCTTTTGCATATATATATATATATATATATATATATCTTCATATTTTTAAATTCAGAAAATCTGTACCATCATTCCATATTTTGCCCAATTTATGTTAGTCCAAACAATATTTTTTTATAAATGTTTAATTAACCATTTGTAAACAATAATAATATAATTTGAGTATAAATTTCCAACTTTTGGGAATAAATTTTTCAAAATATAAATAAAGGGTACAAATTTGTTTGAATCAAAATGTGAATATATACTTTTTTTTTTTTTGTAGCACAAACCAAAACATAGGGTTTTAATTGCAAAAAA
>JXTB01000233.1:539198-575853 GCA_002914805.1 Parasponia andersonii | reverse complement strand
ATTTTTTTATATATCAGTTTTTTAGTGTGTACCTCCTTTTCTTGGGAATGCACGGCTTCTATATATGTAGTCCTGAGATAGTGAACAGCCTGGTTCTCTATCTCTGGAAAAATGAGTACCTTTCACCTCAAGATCTTTTTTAACCGTCACGGGCCGAGATTTCTGTGATCTCTTCTGTGCTACCGTGGCCTGATTTTCGCCGCCTCCTACCGCTTCAATCTGTCAGGAGTAAGATTTGGGCAAATCACCGTTCTGTCAGGACGGTCTGTCCATGGTACGCACACCTACCCAGGACCGCATTAAATGCTCTGTCCGGGTCTGGAGCCGTGGGTTGCTTTCCATTGTATCCAGTCTGAAGACCCTTGAGGCTTCTGACCCTTCTGACTGTTGAGATAAGGGGCCGCTGTTCCCAGATAGCAGACCCTTGGGGCCTCTGACCCCTAGCTGTTGCGGGCCGCTGCTCCCAGATAGCAGACCCTTGTGGCTTCTGACCCCCAGCTGTCGCGGGCCGCTGCTCTCAGATAACAGACCCTTGTGGCTTCTGACCCCAGCTATCGTGGTTGGGATCTGACTGGCCGAACTGTCTGGGATCAGTGATTGGTTCGGCCCTAACCTTGGATGGCCCAAAGGCCGACGATGAGATCACGTGCGATCTGCATGGCCCTCCTCATGGCGTAAAGTTCGGAAACGGATCCCACACTTATATATAGATTTTAAAAAAAAAAAACTACTAGATTAGTACCTATATATATTTTGCAGTTAACCGAAACATTAAAAGAAAATCAAAATATACTGCCCAACGACCCAAATATAACCTAATTGTATGCAAATATATGTTGGAGAACACATAGCAATCGCGTTTCTATCCAAAAAGGAAAAAAAAAAAAAAAAGGGAAAAAGAACATATACAAGCAATAAAAATATTAATGCCGCTTAAGAAATTTCAACCACACATCAACATGTACCGTTGAAATTATTTTCATTAAAGTTCTTCGCAATCTCGTTTAAGATGCCCGTGTATATATACCACAGACTAAATGAATCTAAAAGATGCCATTTTTGTTTTGGATAGTCGTGAAAATTGCCTAAAAAATTGGGAACGATTGCATGAAAAAACGGAGTCACGTAGGGTTAATTTAGTATTGTTGTGTTGTGCTATAGTCTTATTGTAGCTATGCTATGAGCAAAATTTAGTATTGTTGTGTTGTGCTTTAGTTTTGTTGTAACTATGCTATGAGCGAGAAACAGTCGTGAGAAAAAATATCAAAGCATTTAATAAATTTTATTTTCAAAATTGTTGTACTGTTTAAAAATAACATCATTTAGCATTCAATAAACTATTAATTGTGTGTGCGGTAAAATGTTATTTTTAATAATTTATATTATGACAATAGAATCAGTTTTGAAAAATACACCCTTAGTATGCTTCTCAATAACTATTTAAAATAGTGGTTACACAAAAACTTTTAAAATTTGCTGATCAAAAACAATAACTTATTATACGGTTGCTCCTCCTTTTTTATTCTCTAACTGCTTTTAAAAGCTAAAAGCAGAATTTAGAAGAAATCTCAAACAGAGCCTTAGAATTCAATGACTCAATTAGCTATAGAATCATAAATGATAATGTTTATTATTTAGAAAAAGGGTAAATCACAAAAAAAATACCTCCAGATTTGGATGTTCTGCAATTTAAACTCAGAAGTTTAGACTCTAACAAATAATATCTTGACATTAAGAATTTTTAAAAATTAATACTATAAATTAATTTTTTAAATAATTATAATTCATAAAAGACAATAATATCGTCAAAATTAAGGAAAATAATAAGGACTAATCCAGTTTTAATAGAAGATATTATTATTTTTTCGTTATTAAAATTGGTCAAAAAATTAGTCCAAATGATTAACTTTCAGAAATTCTAAATCACGTGTTATTATTTTACAGAATTCAAATTTTGAAATTTAAATTGCAGAACACTCAAATTTGAGAGTATTTTTTTTTTTTTTTTTTGTAATTCTCCGTTGGAAAAATCACAGATAATAAACAAGAACAAATTGAAATTTACTTAAAAGAATATATCATGAGAATAAAAGTCTTCTAAATAATTATTAACTATTTTGGTACTTCATTTCCTTGCCCACCATTAATAAGAGGTCGGTTAAGCGCGTCACTTGGTATCGGAATCTTGAAAAAGCAAAGTCACTGGTACGCGAAAAACTTTAGTCTGATTGAACTCTCAACTTAAACCCCCTGAGAATTTGACTTTTTCTATGGTTCTGGGTCATGAATCTATCGTTTTGAAACTCGATAAATCATTCCGAATATTATATATTTATATATATGTGTATAGAATTAGATGTTCAAAGACTATGTTGTATATAACATAAAATAAATCACTATCAACTCTAACGCAAGCAGCATTTTGGGGCCCCGCTATCATGAAAAAGGGAACAAAAGAGGGAATAAATTAGAGGGTTTTGATTGCGAATTAAAGTTAGTTCAGTTAATTTACGACTTAAGAAATATGTGTGTGAGTTTAAAAGGTCAGACGATGTTCAAGTTTTGACTGTGTGTTATTTTTTTAAAAAAAATTATAATCATTAGTTAAATCATACTTAGAAAAATAAAATAAAATTAGAGAATTTTGATTTTCAAACCCAAGAGAAAATATAGGCAACGGCACGAATGATCATCTTCCTTCCATATTCTCATTTCTTCCTCCCCTTCGAGTGTTGGAATCTTCCTTAATCTTTCTCTTTCTTTATATTTCAAAAGAATTGGTCGGAAATTGTGCAATGTTTACGGCATCTAATCTTTTTTATTTTTTAAGTAATGTTATAAGGTTATAAGACTAGTAGGTGACTGTACTCAAATAAATAATTTTACAATAACTTAGTTTACTCTAGGTACTTATATGAATGACATAGATCTCTCGTGAAATATACTACTGATATACTCTTATCACCGAGCTGATCCTATTTCAATTCCACTACTTTTGATATTGGGGACGAGTGAGCTTAATTACCATGTGCATGCTAACCTCTCAATGATGTGCAATATATATATTAGCATCATAATGATGTACAAATTAACTCATTCAAACTACATGTATCTATTCCCCCCCCCCCTCCTATTGGGAGGCTTTTGGTTTAGGTTTATGAAATCGGCCGGAAAACCACAGCTTTTATATTTTTTGGCAAGTGACATCTGTGAAAAGTTACATTGAAAATCAGAAATAATAAATAAATAAATAATGCATGAAAGTAATTTCACCTAGCTTAAAAATGATACGCTTTTTCACTTCGTGGAAATTAGACGACGTTAAAGGAAAAAGGACGCTAAGCTGACCTGATAAAATTGTTTATCTTACTTCTTTTTTTAATTTTCCCGAGCTAAAAGTTCGAAATTTTTTATTTGGCATTTGTATTTTAGCATTTTACCAATCGATCTCTATTCTCTTTTGTCAATTGTTGGAATAATCCACATATTCCTGCCCAAGTGACCCAGGGCATTCGAGAACTATACATACTCTAAATTTTAATTAATTCCGCTTAAGAAATTTCAACCACGCATGACCCCTTGAAATTGTAAGAAAAATGGTGTTAGACACCATTGTCACAGACTATTTTGGAACATATAATTGAGTTAGACATTCTTAGTATTTTTAAGAAATCATAATAAATTATTGATCTACTTAATAGGTATTTCAAAATTATACTACTCAAAATGAATTTTGAATGAATGAAAAATTGATGTTCAAAATAGATTCATTAGCATTAAAAAAATATTATGAATAATAAATAAAAAAATTGTCCCACTTGCTTATGAACCAAAATTTTTTATTTTTGAAATCTATATCAGAAAGCTTAAATTCTTCAAATTATTTATATCTTGAGAAGTAATTTTTTTCATTTCTCTAAATTCTCTCTTTAAGTAGTACCACGGGATGAGACATATGTGGTTGAATTTCTATCGTTATTTTAGTTATAATTAGTTTGTTTATAATTTTAATTATTTAATTTTATTATTATATTATTAATAATATAATAATGTTATAAATAGTTTAATTATTTAATTTCTATTTATCTTGTAAATATTTTTTGAAATTTCCGTTCTTTACAATCAAGTCGAGTTCATTTAAGATGCCAAGCACCCAAATGCCAATCTAAAAGTTTGGCATCCAAATGCCAATCTAAAAGTTGTTTGTGAAAAGCACCCAATATAGTGGGAACACAAGCAGGAAAATAAAAATAAAATGGCAGTCTAACTGATCGTGGAATAACTGATGAACAGCCACAAAAAATTAAATGATTGATTATGGAACGAAAGCATTGAATTTGACTTGAAAGAATCTGACATAAATAATGATGAAAATACATCCCTTGATATTATTAATTATTTTGAGGTACTTTTTTTTCCTAGTCCCCGATTAAGAATTCGGTCATAGCCACTTGGCATCTGAAAATTATTTATTAACCCCAAACGCACGCAAGTACATAAAGGCAAAGATACACAAATTAATTTAAGTCGATCTAATGTTTGAACTCTCAAATTAGACGTGGTACACTTTCCATTGGCACTATTCGGTTTCTATTAGATGTTGGAAGAAACTCTAAGCCCACTTGATTAAATTGACACTCACCAAAATTAATTCTCTTCCTGTTTTATTTTATTTTTTTATTTTTCAATTGCATAATTGATAATTAATGTTTTGGATTATTTTTAAATTTTTTTCCCTAAATTTTGAGCACTTGACTCTAAACTATGAAAATTTTGTCTTCTTACTCATAAATTTGATGTGAAACTACTATGATTTTTTTTTTCTTTCACAAGAATAGCAATTTATGCCGTATTGACTCAATTAAATTGTGTCAATTTCTAATATTACATGTATAACAAAAATGTCATTCAGATCAGCATATCCATATAAATAATGTAATATTGTTAATTTACTTGGAAAAAAAAAGAAACCAAAATAAATTACTAGAGAAATCAAATTATTCTGCTATATGGAAATTAGTTTAGCTTCTAATAAACTTTTGTAATTTCTTGTAATTTACTTAGTTACAGGACATTATATTAAAAAGAAACCAAATTAGTTTCTAAGAAATTTTTATAATTTCATATGATTTAGTTAACTATAGGAAATTCTACTAAAAGAAAACCAAATTGATTTCTTGAAAATCTTTATAGTTTATTGAGATTTAATTACATGCAAAATGTTTTGCTAAAAAAAACCAAATTGGTTTGTTAGAATCCTTTATGATTTCTTATAATTTATTTATATGGAAGGCATTTTGCTAAAAATAAACTATATTGGTTTCTTATAAACCTTTGTGATTTCTTATGATTTATTTACATACAAGGTATTTTGTTAAAAAGAAACTAAATTAGTTTCCTGTAAACTTTTATAATTTTCTGTAATTTATTTTCATGTAAACTTTTATAATTTCCTGTGATTTATTTTCATGCAGGGTGTTCTGCTATATATAAACCATCAATCAATTTGAGAAACTATAATAATTTAGTTAGTAACCAAATTGATTCCAACATCAACTAGAAACCAATACAGGTACTAGAGAAACCAAAATGATTATTAGTTTCTTATTACTAGTGTGATTGTTAGAAACTAGTCATTAATTTGTAACTAAAAACCAAAATCCAATTTTTTTCTAGTAGAAATCAAAATCCATGTTATTTTTCCTTTAACCTTTAAGGAATGAAAATAAGGAAAAAAAAACAAAAAAAAAAATGAAAAAAGGGGGGAAAATGGTTAAAAAGAAAAGGAATAAAAAAACATAAAAGAGAAAAAAAAAAATGAAAGTGCTGGGTAATTTATCCAAAGAATGGAAGGTTTAGTGGCCCAACCACTAGGCTAGGTTTGCTTTTACACATATTTATTGCACTTTTTATTTAGTAACAGATACTATTTAAAAGATTCACTTAATTACAAAACTGCCATTGTGCCTTTATACTGAAAATATTTATAAAACTACCAATAAAAGTTCGTGCAAAAAACTAATTATTATAGGAAAGTCGTATGACTTGGTAATATTTATTGAGACATAGGCGAATAGTCCGAATTTTTGAAAAAACCAGGATTGATTTATGAAAATAACACTTTTCAGAAGTTCTTTTAGAAAAATAACATTTTTAATAAAATGTTTTAAAATGTCACTTTTTCAACAAAAATTGTATTTTTTAATGATACTTGAGGTAACTATTGGACTACTTGAAGTAATCAATATAGTTATTTAAAGTAACTAATCAAGTTACCTGAGCTAACTTGACCGATTACCTCAGGTATCTCTCAATTAATAACAAGTGGTATTTTTATAAATACTTTAAAAGTGGTATTTTTCTAATTAAAATCCAAGATTGTGCAAACAATTTTAAAATTCGGGATTTTTCAATTTTTTTTTAAATTACCATAAAAATTCAAATTTCCTCGTAAAAAAACTTAACAAGTCCTATAAAACAAGTCAATTAGTCGTGTAAGACAACCCATCAAGTCATGGCCATTTTGGTAGAGAAAAAATTCCTAAGTACCGCTATGTCTAAAGATATAGTAATTAAAGTGCGATGAGGAAAAATTAATACTTTGTAACTGCTACCTGTGAAAGAAATACTCAATATCCTTCGGGGTTACACAAATCGGCCGGAATTCGGGCCCAATACATTTTTGCCGTGAAGCAAACTCGCTTGATAGGCTAATAATAACACAAAAGCTTTCAGTTAGTACAACAGACGAACAACTACAAATGACAAGTGCTAAAACAGAGCATGAAGGCATATAGATAAGCTCAAATATGATCCACTAAGGGGTCAACAAATCCGAACGGATTATAGCAATACATAACAGTCTCTAAAGGCAAGTAAAAGGGACACCAGGACCCGGACCCGCATCCGGATCCTCAATCATATCCCCATTACCGTGCTCCGGTGCGTATGAATATAATTTCTTGTCCTTCTCAAGGAGCTATCTAGGAGAAGTAATAATCTCTAGTACCCTTTTGAGCCATGAAGCTGGTAGAACCACAGCACAAGAATTCGAGTACGGAATCAAGAATCATGCTCTTCACCGATCTCCTCCTCTTCGGTAACACAGTTCCGGGTTTCGGTTCGAACCGGACCGTAGCTCCTCCTCTGTCTAATATCACCATATTGATCTGCGGTTCTGTTTTGGTCCTATCTTCTTTTTCTGGGTCTTGTTCCTTAACCATTTTTCTCTCCTCCAGTGAAGTCTATTTCTGACTACTGATTACTCTTTTGCTAACTTGGGATTGAAATGGTACTTCTTGATGCTGGGGACGTGTGGCGGTATAAGGAATATAAAAACAAGGATATATATATTTACTAATAATGATCGTCTAATTCAACTTGCACTATTTTATGCTTTTGGATGGAGGTTTTATTTTATTTTTTTTATTTTTATTTTTTTTAGCTGAGGTTTTGGACGGTGATTCACTTTTGCTTTTGAATCATTTATAAATAAATAAATAAATATGGAAAATAATTTTTTGAACTTCCACCTCTTTCGTGCACATAGTGATACACTATACTTTGTCAATCATCACCTAAAGAAAAAAAGTTAGGTAGAAAAATTAGATTATTTTGTGCCCCTTCTGAAGATATATGATGCAAAGACTATGGGATTCTTTTCTCCTATCTTTTTTTTTCCCCCCTTGATTTTGTTTGTTCTTGAATAGATTTTTTGTTCCTGTTAATTTGCAAACTAAACCATTTAGATACTCACTTTTAGTAAAAGCCCCATGTAACTTTTTTCAAATTGCAATTTAAAATGGTCCATTTCACCCAATTTCCCTTGACAAAGAAATAGTAGTTTTCTTTACTTTACAATTTTTCAACTCTTGTTAAACTAAAATATAAAATCAATGCATATTTTATTTTATTATCCATGATTAGAAGTGAAAAAAATCACAAACTCGTATTTACTTTCCTTTATTGTTCGTCTTTCTTAATTCGCTAAAAACTTTTATGGCTTCCTGACTTGAGAAGTGTAATCAAGCAATTACCAGTGTACCAAGTGATTTTTTAAAAAATTTCTTTTTATTCACACACACAAACAAGAAAAAAAAAAAAACAAGCAGCCTGCAAATAATGTACACTTACCATCTAGAACCAAATAATTAGATGCCTAATGCTGATAGGTAATCCGCAATTGGACATTTGGATCTTGGTATTTCTTTTTAAATTTTTCCAGACATTTCGTACCTAATTAAGTTAGTGATAGTTAGAATGTACAGAAGTATATAATCACCCATTTTGCATACTAAACAGTGAGCAAAGTCAACATAATTAAACAGTTCAATAATGAGAAAAAGGGAGCTTCCTGTATTTCTTCTATTTGGCCCCTGTGAGTAAAATTCTAACTTAGTCTAATAATCCTACTAATACTGACAACTAGTTTTATTTTTATTTTTAAATATAAAAGACAAAAAGAACCTTGAAAGATTTATCTAAAAATTTTGATAATTGGTGTGAGACCTGTTCCCAAATCATACACCACGTGGACGATTAAGTGGCAGAACAGGTTATAAACGGGACACACCATCCGGCATGTGTCCAAAGTAACTAGTTAAAGGCCACGCGAGTCGCACGTGGTACCACATAGGCCATTGGGCTGTCCGAGATTAGGGCCGAGCCCATCCCAGACCCTGGATGGACTCGGCCCAGTCCGATTCTTACCTCGACAGCTGGGGGTTGGAAGCCCTAAGGATCTTCCACCAGAGTACAATGGGAAGCAACTCACAGCTCCAGACCCAGACAGAGCATTTAATGCGATCTTGAGTAGGTGTGCATATGGGACAAACCGTCTTGACAGAACGACGATTTGTCCAAATCGCCCTTGATAGACTCGAGCCATAAGGGACGGCGGAAACTAGGCTATAGCGGTGCAGGGAGAATCACGGTAATCTCGGCCCGTGACCTCTGGAGTAAGTCTTGATGAAAAAGGTACTCGGTCCTGGGATTGAGAACCAGGAGGTTTATAATTTTAAGATTATATATATGAGCCATGCGTCCCCAAAAGAGAGGCATGTACGCATACAAAAAGAAATATTTAAAAGTTTATGAGCAAGAGATAAAGATATACTCATACAGAGACAAACTAAATCTTTGCTACTCTGAATTAAAGATAAACAACTGACTTAAGCATCGGATAGTCTTTGCAGGTGGCCTCCCCCGCCTCTCTGACCCTGCCTCAGGTCAAAAAACTCTTTGAGACAGCAAGGATACGTGGACAGTTGTAAGGTACAATATCAGCAGTACAGAGATACGTGGACAGCTAGTGAAAACCGTTCCAATAGTTTGGCGCCGTCTGTGGGAAAACTATTTTTTCTTTGAGTACGAGAGGAAGATCGGAGTCTCACAATTGCACTCTCCCCGAACAAGAAGCCATATAAATTTCGAAGATGGCACCTTTAAGAATGACAACCAGAAGCACACGTCCCGACGCTGACGGGAATCCACCCGACGCCGAAGGAAGCTCCCGGGGAGCGCAATTTGGATTGAAGCAAAAGCTGGACCAGATGCTCGCCGTACTGGCAGAAGCAAGCCGAAAAGCAGAGATTGCTCACAAGGCCGTCATGGGTTTAAAGATGAAGTCGCAGAGGTGCACAGGGATAATGCCCGCCTCGAGGGGCTGCTAGCAAGCGAAGCCAGGAGCGAACGAAGGGAAGAGTCTTGAAGCCAACCGCCGAGGGAAATGCCTGCCCCATCCTGATCACGGATGCAGGGAGAGCAACAAAGCCAGACAAGGCTGTTCCGAGCTGGAGCGGTGGTGGACAGAAGACACCAAGAAAGCCTTGAAGGTGTGCTTCCCAACTAGAAGCAAGGAATGATGGTAAAGTTGAGTAAGAGGCTTGGGGCCCATCACAGCCAGACACCCGATGACCTGGCTGAGCAAACTATGCGAGGGATCGGCCGAATGCCGATTGGATCCAGATGGAGCCCAAGCTGAGAGACTTCACTACTCCAACCTTCAGGCCGTTCGAGGGGAAAACTGACCCCCTCGATCACATATATCATTTTCATCAGAAGATGGCCTTGGAAACCAGGGACGAAGCCGTAACCTAAAAGGACTTCTCCACAACCCTAGCGGGACCGGCCCTATTATGGTTTAGACAGCTCCCAGAGAAATCCATAAATGGGTTTGAGGATTTCTGCAAACTTTTCTTGAAGTAGTACGCTGGTGCCCGGAGGCAGTAGAAAACCATGCGAGACCTTGACCGGCTGGAACAAACCGTAAACGAGTCTCTGAAAGAATACCTGACGCATTTCCTAGAGGTGATGTCCCTAGTACACAACGCTGATTCGGTCCAAGCCGTAAGCTCATTCGTTAGGGGCTTACAGCCAGGATCGATGCTATCAGATCACCTGCTCTTGAACCTTCCGTATGATATGGTAGACGTCCAGGCCAAATCGGAAGGGGTATTCAAGGTACTGGAAAGCCGCCAGAAAACACCTAGGGCATCCGTCGCGATAACAATAGCACCGGCGCAAACCCCGGTCCCGCAAGGGGTAAAAAGGCCCGCGCCAGACTGAGGGCCGATTCCGAAACAGGAAGCCCCCACCCAAGGCGGCAAGAGAAGGAAGGTTCTCGTGACCCACTGCCGAAGTACGAGCTCAACACACCGATCGATGTGATCTACCTCCAAAACAAGGACAGGGGCATTTTCAAAGACCCGCCCAAGTCCGGCGTCCCTGAGCACATGAAAAACAGGAACAAGTACTACCAATTTCACAAAGATCACAGATATGACACCATCAACTACCGCAACCTCTACGCGCAGGTCATGATGGCAATTCATGCCGGTAAATTGAAGCAGTACATGAAGACTGGTGGAATCCAGTCGCAGGAAGACGCCACTAGGCCCGAAAAAGGCAAGCAGACCTAGGCATCTGGGACAGGAGACCAGGCCCTGAGGATAGTGCCGACCATCGTGGGCAGAGCCGAGTAGACCCAGGGCCAGGAGGAGAAGGAAAAGTGCCTAAGAAAAATCGAAGAGAGGGTGAAGCGCCTGAGGGGGATGGGACATTCTGTGAATCATTTAAGGGTGGGTGAAAGCTGCGCCTCTGCCGCCCCCATCGCCTTCACCTAGCAAGATTTGACCACGATGCGCCTGCCTCACGACGACACCCTGGTAATTAAGCTACAGATCGACTCTGCGTTGATCGGAAGGGTCCTGATCGATGGTGGAAGCAGCGTCGATATCTTATTCCTCAGCACGTTCGAGAACATGGGCCTGAATCGAAACATGCTCAGGCCGACCTACCAGCTGCTGTTCACTTTCGATAGTACCAAGGTCAGCCCCTTGAGCGTTGTGACTTTGAAGGTCTGCGCAGCGGAGAGATGCTTGGACGTGGACTTCGTCGTTATCGACTGCTCGTCCTCCTTCAACGTCGATGGATCCATGCCATGCACGGAGTCGCCTCCACCCTCCACCAGGTCTTAAGATGTCTATCAAAGGATGGTACCTATACGATAGACATCAAAGGAGACCAGGCCTCCGCGAGGAAATATTTTTCAACAGCCCTGAAGGGACCCGATGCGAGTACGAACGCCCTGAATGGGGACGAATAGCAATCAAAGGACCGCCTGCCGGCATACATGAAATGGATCGAGGAGGAGTCTGACGGACCAGAATCTACGATTGAGGAGCTGGTGGCAGTCCCTTTGAAAGAGGCGAAGCCGATGAAGGTAATATTAATCGGGGCCCTGTTGCCCNGAAGGTGTGCTTCCCAACTAGAAGCAAGGAATGATGGTAAAGTTGAGTAAGAGGCTTGGGGCCCATCACAGCCAGACACCCGATGACCTGGCTGAGCAAACTATGCGAGGGATCGGCCGAATGCCGATTGGATCCAGATGGAGCCCAAGCTGAGAGACTTCACTACTCCAACCTTCAGGCCGTTCGAGGGGAAAACTGACCCCCTCGATCACATATATCATTTTCATCAGAAGATGGCCTTGGAAACCAGGGACGAAGCCGTAACCTAAAAGGACTTCTCCACAACCCTAGCGGGACCGGCCCTATTATGGTTTAGACAGCTCCCAGAGAAATCCATAAATGGGTTTGAGGATTTCTGCAAACTTTTCTTGAAGTAGTACGCTGGTGCCCGGAGGCAGTAGAAAACCATGCGAGACCTTGACCGGCTGGAACAAACCGTAAACGAGTCTCTGAAAGAATACCTGACGCATTTCCTAGAGGTGATGTCCCTAGTGCACAACGCTGATTCGGTCCAAGCCGTAAGCTCATTCGTTAGGGGCTTACAGCCAGGATCGATGCTATCAGATCACCTGCTCTTGAACCTTCCGTATGATATGGTAGACGTCCAGGCCAAATCGGAAGGGGTATTCAAGGTACTGGAAAGCCGCCAGAAAACACATAGGGCATCCGTCGCGATAACAATAGCACCGGCGCAAACCCCGGTCCCGCAAGGGGTAAAAAGGCCCGCGCCAGACTGAGGGCCGATTCCGAAACAGGAAGCCCCCACCCAAGGCGGCAAGAGAAGGAAGGTTCTCGTGACCCACTGCCGAAGTACGAGCTCAACACACCGATCGATGTGATCTACCTCCAAAACAAGGACAGGGGCATTTTCAAAGACCCGCCCAAGTCCGGCGTCCCTGAGCACATGAAAAACAGGAACAAGTACTACCAATTTCACAAAGATCACAGATATGACACCATCAACTACCGCAACCTCTATGCGCAGGTCATGATGGCAATTCATGCCGGTAAATTGAAGCAGTACGTGAAGACTGGTGGAATCCAGTCGCAGGAAGACGCCACTAGGCCCGAAAAAGGCAAGCAGACCTAGGCATCTGGGACAGGAGACCAGGCCCTGAGGATAGTGCCGACCATCGTGGGCAGAGCCGAGTAGACCCAGGGCCAGGAGGAGAAGGAAAAGTGCCTAAGAAAAATCGAAGAGAGGGTGAAGCGCCTGAGGGGGATGGGACATTCTGTGAACCATTTAAGGGTGGGTGAAAGCTGCGCCTCTGCCGCCCCCATCGCCTTCACCTAGCAAGATTTGACCACGATGCGCCTGCCTCACGACGACACCCTGGTAATTAAGCTACAGATCGACTCTGCGTTGATCGGAAGGGTCCTGATCGATGGTGGAAGCAGCGTCGATATCTTATTCCTCAGCACGTTCGAGAACATGGGCCTGAATCGAAACATGCTCAGGCCGACCTACCAGCTGCTGTTCACTTTCGATAGTACCAAGGTCAGCCCCTTGAGCGTTGTGACTTTGAAGGTCTGCGCAGCGGAGAGATGCTTGGACGTGGACTTCGTCGTTATCGACTGCTCGTCCTCCTTCAACGTCGATGGATCCATGCCATGCACGGAGTCGCCTCCACCCTCCACCAGGTCTTAAGATGTCTATCAAAGGATGGTACCTATACGATAGACATCAAAGGAGACCAGGCCTCCGCGAGGAAATATTTTTCAACAGCCCTGAAGGGACCCGATGCGAGTACGAACGCCCTGAATGGGGACGAATAGCAATCAAAGGACCGCCTGCCGGCATACATGAAATGGATCGAGGAGGAGTCTGACGGACCAGAATCTACGATTGAGGAGCTGGTGGCAGTCCCTTTGAAAGAGGCGAAGCCGATGAAGGTAATATTAATCGGGGCCCTGTTGCCCGAAGAGGAAAATAACGAGCTGTTAGGATTTCTGAGGCAGAACCAAGACATCTTTGCTTGGTCCCACGATGACATGCCTGGGATTGACCCTGCGCATGTCTGTCACCGATTGAACATAGATCCCAATTTCTCTTGGGTCAGGCAGAGACCCCGAAGGTTCGCGCCAGGGAAAAACAGGGCGATTAACAAGGAGGTAGAGACGCGACTGGAGAACAGCCTAATCATGGAATGCGTATACTCATGCTGGATCTCCAACCCGGTGGTAGCAGAAGCCGGTGTTCTATACAAGTCGGATGCTCCTGGACGCCGAGACGCGATATAGTATGGCGGAGAAACTGGTCCTCGCTCTGGTCAATGCTAAGAAGAGACTCAGGCAATACTTTGAAGCACACTCTGTTACCGTGTACACAGATTTCCCTATTCGGAAGATCTTAGCCCAACCAGACCTATCGAGACGACTAACCAAGTGGGCCATCGAACTGGGGATATACAACATCGAGTATCGGCCCCGAGTAGCGAAGAAAGGGCAGGTCATAGCGGATTTCCTGGTTGAAATCAAATCCTTCGGCGAGCTGCACGATCCGTTTTAAATGTCTCAGCCTCGCCACCCTTTAGCCTGGACCCTCTACACTGACGGATCCACGAATATCTCGGGGTCAGATATCGGGATCGTCCTGCAGACCCTAATAGGACTCAGAGTAGAGAAAGCTTTGAGGCTCAGTTTCCAGGCAACGAATAACGAGGCGGAGTACGAGACCCTACTGCAAGGCCTTGAACTGCTTCTGCATTTTGGAGTAGAGAGCATCGTAGTAATGACTGACTCGCAATTGGTTGTGGGTCAGGTCAAGGGAGATTCGAAGTAAAAGAGCCGAGATTACACAGGTACTTCTCCAAAGTAATAGGGGTGAAAGCCCGCTTTAGTAGCTTTAATATGGAACAGATTCCCAGAGAGATGAACTAGAAGGCCGATGAGCTAGCTGAGAGCGCGTCGACCAGAGGAACAGGACACGTAGAGATTCTCCTAGAGGACAGGAATACGAAAGACCCCTCGGAGACCCCTGCACGTCATGTATTTATAGCCGGCTCCACAGATGAGGGATGGATGAAACCAATCACCCAGTATTTAGCATTGGGGAACCTGCTCGCAGATCCCCAAGAAGCGAGGTCGATCAAGCTGAAGGTTGTCAGATATTCGATGGTGGGGGAACAACTATATAGGAGATCGACAATGGGGTTGATGTTGCAGTGTGTAGGTCCCGTCGAAGCGCAGAAATTGATAGAAGAAATCCACGAGGGAGTATACGGCAACCACTCTGGTAGACGTAGCCTCGCACACAAGGCTCTGACGACCGGATACTTCTGGCCATACATGATGACATAAGCGGGCCAGTTCGTCAAAAAATGTGATAAGTGCCAGAGGTTCGCCCCCATGAAATGCCGACCCACGGAGGATCTCTATTGGAACATAACACCTTAGCCGTTCGCCAAGTGGGGTTTGGACATCATCGGAGAGCTCCCCAGAAGTCCAAGGGGGAGAAGGTATGTCCTACTGGCCACAGATTATTTCACCAAATGGGTAGAGGCTGAGGCCTACGCGACCGTAAACAAAACAGACACAATTAACTTCATTTGGAAAAATATAATCTGTCGATTCGGGATTCCGAAAGAGATACACGCCGATCATGGCACACAGTTCCAAAATGCTAAGCTCAAGGAGTTGTACGAGCTGTATGATATAAGGCTCAGTTTCTCTTCCGTGAACTACCCTCAGGGGAACGGCCAAGCAGAGGCAACGAACAAAGCCATATTCAGCAATATCAAAAAGAACTTGCAGGAGGCCAAAGGCAGGTGATTAGAAAGGCTACCGGCCATTGTCTGGGCCTATCGAACCACGAAGCGGAGGTCGACTGGAAGAACGCCATTCGCCATGGTCTACGGATCAGAGGCTGTGATCCCGACCGAGGTCGGCTTCCCGACCTTCGCTCTGAAGTGGAAAGAGATGTCCCCTTAAACGAACGGCAGCTAAGCCACAACACAGACCTCCTGGAAGAAACGGGAAATATGGCTCTGGTCCACCTGGCTTTGTACCACCAGCAGGCTAGGTCCTACTACGCAAAAAAGGTTAGTGCTCGACGATTTAACGCCAGGGATTAGGTTTTGAAATTTAGAACAGGAAATTCCTCGAAACTGGACTCCAATTAGATTGGACCCTATGAGGTGATCAAAGCACTTGATAATGGTGCGTATGTCCTGAAAGAACTCAAGACCGAAAAGAACTTGCCGAACACGTGGAATGCTCAGCACTTGAAAAAGTATCACGTGTGAGACACATGCATATGATGTAAGACCTATGTGAATGCTTATATTATTGAAAAGCTTAAATCCAAAACAAGTCAAGTTCCCTTTTTGCCGCATGGATTTATCTTTTGGATCGCTATGGAAAAGAGTCCGCTCACAGTGGTAGACCCCACACACTATTCGTGTAATAAAAAACAATCGTACTATGGGAATCACATCGTGCAATAAAATGCTTGCCGATGGCCTGAGAAAACGTACGAAAAGGAAAGAGCTGCGCAACTAAAAACTTTCCGGCAGACCTCAAAAATAATCGTACTATGGGAATCACATTGTGCAATAAAATGCTTGCCGATGGCCCGAGAAAACGTACGAAGAGGAAAGAGCTGCGCAACCAAAAACTTGCCGGCATACCTCAAAAACAATCGTACTATGGGAATCACATCGTGCAATAAAATGCTTGCCGATGGCCCGAGAAAACGTATGAAGAGGAAAGAGCTACGCAACTAAAAACTTGCCGGCAGACCTCAAAAACAATCGTACTATGGGAACCACATCGTGCAATAAAATGCTTGTCGATGGCCCGAGAAAACGTACGAAGAGGAAAGAGCTGCGAAACCAAAAACTTGCCAGCAGACCTCGAAAGCGATCGTATTATGGGAGTGCCCACCATGGGACAGGGTCTATTCTGTTGGGAGTAGATTCCCCCTCAAACAACGCCTCAGCTATACGAAAGGTTAAAGGGGTCAGGGTCTACCCGTTGGAAGTGGATCCTCCCCAGACAACATTTTAGCTACACGCGAGGTGAAGGTTAAAGGGGTCAGGGTCTACCCATTGGAAGCGAACCCTTCCCAGACAACATTTTAGCCGCATGCGAGGTGAAGATTAAAGGGGTCAGGGTCTACCTGTTGGAAGCGGACCCTTCCTTGACAACATTTTAGCGATACGCGAGGCGAAGTTTAAAGGGGTTAGGGTCTACCCGTTGGAAGCAGACCCTCCCCAGACAACATTTTAGCGGTATGCAAAGCAAAGGTTAAAGGGGTCAGGGTCTACCCATTGGAAGCAAACCCTCCTGCGAGAACATTTTTATTATGCATACACCAGGCACGAAGGCAGAAATTAAAATCAAGCTCTGTTTATTATTCCCCAAAGTACAAAGGGCATGGTCGACAGGGACGCGCGCCCAAAAGCTCTATCTACGAGAAGCGGGTCTTAGGCAGACTTGCAGGCATACGTCAGAGTAGTAACGCCCAATTTACTCTCGATAAGAGCCGAGCCCGGGCCTTTTCCTAGGGGCGGCAATCCAGGTCACGACACGATATCATGACTCGAAAACGACACGAAGTTAGTGGGTTTGGATTGAGCTTAAACAGGTGCAGGTCAAAAAGGTTAAACACGATTAAGCACGATAAAATAACAGGTCAAAATTAAGTCAACCTGTCTAACCTGAAATTGACACGTTTGATACGATTAAAACCAAAATTAATAAACAGGTCATAATCGTGTCAACCCGTAATTAACCTATTTACAACCCGTTTATGACACGATAAAAAATAATTTTTTTAACATTTAATTTAAAAAAAAATTAAAAATTCAAAAAAATACAAAAGGTGAAATGAAAAGTGTTATCGTGCTGATTTGAGAGACTATTTATTTTGAGAGACTATTTATTTTGGTTTGAGAGACTATTTATCGTGCTGATTTGAGAGACTATTTATTTTGATTTGATAGCTTTTAGTTGTTGTGGACCTTGTATTTTATTGGATGTATTGGTTAATAAGTTAATTTTGTTATACATGTCATTATGTTTGGAAATGTGAAGTTGTTATTTGTGAACTTAGTTAGGTTAAATAGGTTATTATAGGTTATATTAGAAATGTTTAAACAGGTTCACATATTAAGTTTAGTGGGTTATATTTGACAGGTTGACTTATATAAGAATGTTTATTATAAATAGGTTAAATTCGATGTAAACAGATTAAACATGTCATAAATAGGTTAATAGGTCATGTTAGGTAAAACACGACCTGAATAAGACACGATTAAATAACGTGTTAAATGTGTCGTGTCGCGGGTGACTTGTTTAATTAGCAGGTCGTGTACGGATTCACAAATAATGACACGATTAATAAATGTGTCGTGTTCGGGTTAGGTAAATACTCGTTATACATATGTCTCGACATGACATGATTATGACACGACAACACGAATTCCCACCCCTACCTTTTCCTCTGCAGCGACGGGTCTAAACAATGGTTAACCAACCTCTGGAGCTGGTTCCGAGCACGTTCCCATTTGGGGTCGGAGAAGTCCAGCCACACGCACGGTCGAATTCTGCCAAGACAAGTCATAATAGAAGTTATACTTCTTTAAAATCGGATGAGCTGGAACTCACATCCCTATCTCTGGAACTAATCTGGTCGATCATAGCTCGAGGAGGACTCACTAATAACTCGAAATCATATACGACCGAGCCAAACCCAAATGCTGGCAATACTGCCGACAAGGGAACAACATCGTAAATGATATCTGACCTTAACCCCAGATGCGGTCAACAAAAGAAAAAGAGAATAAACTAAAGAAAACTGCACTGTTTTTATTATTTATACAGACGGTTACAATAATGGTCAACTCTACAAATGCCAAGGGAGCGCAGCCAGTTTCAGCACTCAGACCAGCCCCGGTGGAGGGTGGCGTACCAGGGTCGGATTTGTCGCTGGATAAAATGACCGCACCAGAACCCCGCCAATTAAAGCCCCAAGACTAAGCTGACCACCAGGGACCTCCGAGGTTTGCTCTAGCAGACCGGAAATGGGGATAAGCTCCTTGGCAACAGAGGCGGATGTAGAGGGCCCATCTTTTTCTGCGGCAAGCATCTTCAGTAGGGTATACAATGTTGATCTCATCCCCAAGCTGCTACATGTAGTACTCGACGGAATAGTGGTCTCTCTCGACGCCTTTCTGCTCGTCAAACTGGTTTGGCGTTACCACCTCTGCATGGCCTTCTACTTCCCTATTCTCCCAGCCAGACATGTAACTTTCTACACAAAGGACGTCCACCTACCTCTGATACCTTGTTTTTAGTTTTTTCGCGTCCGCTAGTCTATCCCTCAGCGCCGCCAGCCTCAGCTCCGCCTGCCGCTGCAACAAGTCGACCAAAAGGGTGTTAATGTCAATAAGGTCTTCGCCGTGATTGCAAGACAACTCTACTTGGGCCCCCATCAATTTTACGTGGTCCGAGTAAAGATGTCGGCTTACCTCATTTGACCGGTCGAGTCTGAGTTGCAGAGAATGGGCCTCAAGTTTGGCTCTCGCCTCAACCTTCCTCGCCTCTTTAGCCTCGTCAATGGCCTTGTCACGAGCGAGGAAGGCCAGCCCCATCTCTGCCCTAGTGCTCTGCAGTTCTTGCTCCTTGACCTTGAGCTTGTTTTGGGCCAGTCTGGCGGCCTCAGATTGAGCGAGCCCATCGGCCAGTCTCGCAGCCAGCTCCTCGCGCCTGACCCTCTCGACACTCAGGGCATGAGCCACCGCGCTGCTGACCCTAGCCTTGTCGAGGCTTCGATACAATTCGAAGTCACTCCTCAACTCGGCAAGGGCAACCTTGCTGCGCTCGGCCAGTGTAGAATGGGAGTTCAGCTCCTCGGTCAGATCCCTAACGCGAGAGGAATAAAAAGACCGGATGGCGGCTAGCTGCATGATAAATGAAAAAGAGGTCAGCATCTAGCAAGGATGCTGAGAAACATGGAGGCAACCAAACGAGCCAAACCTACGCGAAGGTACGGCTAGTGACAAGCTCGATGTTCTCCAAAGAGAGTGCTTCCAGCTCGGGTTCCGTAGCTGGACCCTCTCTTTGGGTGTTGTCTGCATCTGAGAAACGCGACTCCACCCCGCCAACCGCGAGGGTACCCTCTCCCCTAACTGGGCATGCCCTCGAAGCAGCGATGGCAGGGACGAAGGAAAGTTGGGCATCACTGAGTGCGCAGTCGGCGATGGCAGGGGGCAGTGCATCCTCAACAGAAGATGCCATGGCAGCTCCCACTATATCGGCGATTTCGGTTGCTGTCCCACTCGGAGCCCTGCCTAAATGTGATTTTTCAGCCTTGTCTTGACCATTCCCTCCCGACGGGCCACTGCGCACGGACCTTCTTCTCCTCAGAAGGGTCAGTGTGGCCCCATCGTCATCGCTGTCAGAAGAAAGGGCAACCCTGGCCCTCTTCTCCGCCGGGCCCTCTTTTTCTTTAGACGAGCCGGCCTCGTGGCGCCGCTTTATTGGGACCAGAGGAGGGAAAGACAGCCGAGATTTCAACCTTGGAGCCCCCCGTTGAGCTCAGCAATCTCCCCACCAAGGTAAGCAACACCAGACCCCGTGCTCGTCTTCGAACCAGAGTCGAGAGTGGAAGAGTTTGGAGCAGCAGATCCCCCGGGCAGGCTTAAGGGTGCCCCCTTGCCATATACGGCCTTTATGGCCGTCGTTTCCCTGGTCGGAGGTCCGCTTGCACCAGACTGCGGGATCACGGGCACTTTATCCTCTGAAGACACCACGAGACGCCGGCCAGCGGTTACCTTGGAGCGAGCCTTATGTCCAGCGGTACTCCCTTTAACGGGGGAAGGGTCAGTCGAGGGGCCCGTTTCGGAACCTATAAAGAGCAAGCAACATAGTTAGATCACAGCCATAACCTGATCGACAAAGCTCTAGGATGAGAAAATGAACTCACCTCTAGCCCTCTTAGGGGCGGCAGCTTCCTCCCTACGGAACCTGACGCACTCTTCGGTCACGAGCCTTACGGCCTCTTCGAGCTCGTGGCTAGTCGGCGCCACCAGGTCGTTGGACCTGTCAATTAGCTTGAAGCCATAACCTGACGACCCACCATGGCGATGCGATCGTGCTCATCCCGATGGAATCGGTTCAGGGCAGAGGCATCAAGCCGGCTCCGCAGGTGCTTCGTGATAACCCAGGTGTCTAGGAGGAAGAGAAGGTATGAAACCATCCTAGGCATCATATTCATCACCTGGGGATTAAGGACGGCCTGGATGTGTCGGCAGTCCCCAGGAGACCCGAAGATGACGATTTCTTCCAGCCCTTTGAGCTGCCTCGCCGACAAATGCGGCTCGAACCTATTTTCCTCTGCAGATGCTGCACAAGACAAAATAACGTGAGCAATAACAGACGAGGTGAACGCAGACCTGAAAATCACAGCCTAGCACTTACTCTACAGGAAAACCGAGGGAATTTGGAAGTACTCTCCATTCACCCAAGGAGAGCAGCACGCCCCTCCAGCGGCATACAGCCTAGAATAGGAGTCCCATTGCTTTTCTGATCTCGGTAAGCCCCAGAAAAATGTGACGTCCCGGGAGCAGTTGAAGGTAAAAGGTGGGGTAAGAGCTCCTTTTGGAGATGAGGGTGAGTTTGTAAGCATAAAAGACCACCTCCTGGTCGATATGCATGTTATAAAGAACTGACAGGGCGGAGAGCCCCATTAGGATCATGACCCTGTTTGCATTTAGCTGCATCGGGTAGATCCCTGTTAGAGTGAAGAACTGGTGGATCAGAGGAGGAAGAGGGAACTGCAGCCATTCCAGATGCCTTCTTCCCAAAATAATATAGTCTTCGAGGGCAGAGGGACGAAGATACTAATCCGTGGGGCCCTCTATCCTTTGTAATGTGACTCCGCCAGGGAGGCAGAGCTGTCTCCTCAGCAAATCCAACTCCGAGTCCACGACGAGGCGAAGTTCCTGATCTTGATTCGAGGCCATCGTTCTAGATACGATCGAAAGAGCAAAAGTCTCTAGAAAGGGGAGAAGTCGGAAATCCTAAGATTTTACAAGGCTAGAATAATTGGAGATTTTAGTAAAGTAGCAAATGAGCGTAAATGCGGCTTTTATGGAGGGGGAGTCGAAGAGTTTTTCTTGGAAAAGGGCAGAGCAAGGAAGACCGAACTGTCGGAATTTCGAAATTTAAAAATTGTGACATGGGATGGCGTACCTCCGCATCGGCAATGGTGGAGTCATGTGTATCCCTCAAATTGGAAGAACAGAGAAACGATTTCCTCACTTGATAGATATGAATCCATAAAGTAGGGAAATAAGGGCAGTTGTGGGACCCGTTCCTAAATCATACACTACGTGGACGATTAAGTGGCAGAACAGGTCATAAACGTGGCACACCGTCCGACACGTGTCTAGAGTGACTAGTTAAAGGCCACGCGAGTCGCACGTGGTACCACATAGGCCATTGGGCTGTCCGAGGTTAGGGCCGAGCCCATCCCAGACCCTGGATGGACTCGGCCCAGTCCGATTCTTACCTTGACAGTTGGGGGTCGGAAGCCCCAAAGGTCTTCTACCAGAGTACAATAGGAAGCAACTCACAACTCCAGACCCAGACAGAGCATTTAATGTGATCTTGAGTAGGTGTGCGCATGGGACAAACCGTCCTGACAGAATGACGATTTGTCCAAATCTCACCCTTGACAGACTCGAGCCATAGGGGACGGCGGAAACTAGGCTACAGCAGTGCAGGAAGAATCACGATAATCTCGGCCCGTGACCTCTGGAGTAAATCTTGATGAAAAAGGTACTCGGTCCTGGGATTGAGAACCAGGAGGTTCACAATTTCAGGACTATATATATGAGCCATGCGTCTCCAAAAGAGAGGCATGTATGTATATAAAAAGAAATATTTAAAAGTTTATGAGCAAGAGACAAAGATATACTCATACAGAGAAAAACTAAATCTTTGCTACCCTGAATTAAAGATAAACAACTGACTTAAGCATCGGAGAGTCTTTGCAAGTGGCCTCTCCCGCCTCTCCGAGCATGCCTGAGGTCAAAAAGCTCTTTAGGACAGCAAGGATACGTGGACAGTTGGAAGGTAGAACATCAGCAGTTCAGAAATACGTGAACAGCTGGTGAAAACCGCTCCAACAGTTAGCCTTTACTTTATTATTTTGATTGAGACTTGGAGTGATGAGGAATAGCCAGAGTCCTTCGCAATCCCACTTTTTTCCTAAAATTTTGATATGAAAAAATAAAAGTTAATATTCAAGTGGTTCATAGGCGGAGATAAAAGTGACAGTTCAATACTATAAAAGGGATAGACTTGAAAAAAAAACATATAAATAGGGCAAAGTAAATATATATATATATATATTATTTTCCACGTCAAAATGAAAAAAAAAAAAAAAAAAGTGGGTTGCGGGTCGCCTCCTTCCTCCGCCACCATAAATGGGTAAAATGCCCTAAGAAACAAGACAAGTATCTTTTACATTTTATTATGCTTTTCAGATAAAAAGTTAGAAAAATAAAAACTTGATGGAAGTTCGGAGCTGTACGAAAACAATTTTGAAGGCTAAACGTCACATTTTAAAAGTCAACGAAAACAAGGATAAAACCATATTGGGTGTGCACAAATGAAAGTTCTATTTTCTTTTTTTAAAACGAAAATTATTAACCCTTTTAGCTATGGATGTAAAACAAAGACTCGTTAGATATAAAATCAATAAGGTAATTACTGTTAAATGCACGCACGAATCATAGACGTACAGTAGGGAAGATCCCACCAATGGATGGTTTTGATGCATCCGGACGTCAAAACCCTTGGCATAATTGAATTGAACTCTCTCCCATAAGTAAAAAAAAAAAAAAAAATTCAAAGAGCAAATTTTATATTGGCTTCGGATATGTATTCATTACACGCTAGAATCAGTACAATTGTAATGACCCGGACTGGAACCGCTCTTGCTTACTCACCTCACTCCGGCCAATATATGATATGACATACCAAACAACCCACCTGATCGTGGCGGCGAATATTATATACAAATATATAATTTATTCTGGCCATTTATTAAGAAACACAAGAGAATATTTTTGGGAACCAAAAAGGGTGAGGCGGCGACTATCTAATTAAGGAATCTGAAAGGTCCCATACAGATGAGGTGGCATGATATAAGTGGTACTCTTTTCATTGTTTTCAACGAAAATCTTTGTGGGGTTTGAGGTGCCAATATAAAAATGCCAAAATTGACTGCCACATCTCCGACATGTCAGTACGATGGCGACACACTTTGTATGTGGGCTCATAGTTTAGGTAGTGCCTAACCCTATTTTAATGTTTCATTTACTTTTTATTTTGTCCTTTAAGATTTTGGAATATGTGGTACCATTAATAACATTTCCCTTTTGGAAGGAAAAATCAACTTTTGATTTCAGTTTTTGTTGCATATCTCGCTTCTTTTTTTCCCCTTTACGAAATATATATTTATTTCGCCTTTGAATTTGGAAGTAGCCTCTTCTCATGTCCAAGGATGAATTCTCATGTTTTGATTCACGTCCTTGAAATTGAAGTTCTTTTTTTTGGGATTCAAAAAAGGGTTTTAATAGGTTGATTAGTTTGTATCCGCTTGAAAAAGCCTGTGTTGCGCGCTATACCTATAAGCTATATCAAAATATGCCTAAAAGAATTAGGATTAGCCTTTAATCAATAATCACTAATCATGGCCTAGCCATTTTCAAGGAAATTAGTTATCAATAGCTAAAGAACAGGTGGTGAATTTGGAATTTTGTCTATTGAAGACACCGTACTTAGCCCCTTCCATGTCTTCTGATATAAGAAAAAGCGGGTCATTTGGTTGACTAAGGAGCAAAAATCGCTTCCAAGTAGTCTGTCTCGAAAACGACGTCGTTTATTGTCTACCAATTACCGTATCTGAATTGTGACAAAGGAAAACTGACTGGTGAGTCATGGTCATTATCCACCAGCTGTAGGCCCCCACAATCCACATGCAAACACGTGGCCCACGGGAATAGATAGACCAACGCTGCATATCATTATAATATGGTTTGTGATGTTAAGTAAAATTTGGTATATTTTGGTATATGTATATATTAATATAAAAGCCATATATAATAAGTTAAGGCCCCAGAGACTCGTTGCTCAATGGAAATAGAAAATGAATTTTCTAAAATGGAGCCATGGCTTGTCTAGTTCCATGCCTCAAACTCTTGCGTAATGGACTCATCATTACATTTTCCACCAACAACATTACAAATACCTCGGATTAAGATACAATAATTAAAATAAATATATTACCATGGTTGTTTTAATTAATAATTTTGTTTATTTATTTAAGTGGAGCTTTTGATCGAGAGTGACATGAGGGACCTGGTGAGGGAGGCACCAAACCGCTCTTGGAAAGAAAATCAAACCATTGAAAATTTGTCAAAAGTAAACTGAATACGTCCAATTATGGATTAGACTATTACCTCCCACCAAAAAGAAATATATGTAAAAGACAAAAAAAAAAAAAAAACGAAATTTCGAACAAATAAGCCATTCCCATTCAAGCCACGCCATTGCCTTAAAAATATTACTACTAATATATTTTTTATATTCTATTTCTTTGTGTTAATTTATATATGTATATATATATATATACACACATTTTTCATTTCTGTTAAGCTATTCTACATCACAATTTCCACGTTAACTTAAAAACCCTCAACTGTTATATATCGTAATTTTACTTGAAATCAAATTAAAAAAAAATATTATGTGTAAAAATTGCATGAGAAAAGTGGGAAGAGGACGCCAAGCTCTCTGTTTTGTTTGACATTAATGGGTTCTGGAAAGCTTTCAGCCTTCCCCGATATGTTGGATTCTAGAAATAGCCCCTATTCAGAAAAGTTTAAAAAAAAAAAAATGACGAAGAAAAGCTTTTTCCCTTTTCAAAATCCCCTCTTTCTGGGCAAAAGCAAAAACTTCCTTAGTAATTGTACCATTTGTCTAATACTCTACTCTGTATTCAAAGGAGGATTATCTTTACAATTAACCAAAAAAGAAGAAGAAGAAGAAGAAGAAGACAGTAATTTCCTAAAATAATGGGTCAAACCCTGCAAAATTTAACAGATACGAAATAGCTATGCTTCAATTATCGAAACAGATTGATAAAATTAGGTCACCAAAAAAGAAAAAAAAAAAAAACAGAGGAAAAACAGCAGAATGCGCTCTGTAAAGCCAGAGAAACGTAATTAGTACAGATAACTAAAAACACAAGATTTTCATTTGTAATCAGAAACCCAAACGACAGGTCGTTTGGCTACTTTGCGTTTGTGTGCGGGTGTATCTGCTTGCTCTTCGTCTTGGGCTTTGAAGTCTTGAGTGTCGAGACCCTCTTGAAGCAGCTATCGCCGTTTTGGTCAGAGAACAGAAGAGATAATTTCTCAACTATGTAATCAAACATCATTTTCTTTACTAACCTCTTTTTCGCCGGAAACAGGTTCGGGTTCGCAGCTTTTGGTTCGAACCCCTGTTCTTTCTTAGCTCCCTCCGCCATCTCTCTCTCAGTATCTCCTTTAGGAGCTTTCAATGCTGGTTATGAACTTTTGATTTGAAGACACTTATATAAGGGGTAATTAGTACTATTAGTCCCTGAATCTTTTGCTCTTTTTGTAAATTGGTCCTTCAAAATTTTGTTGGCAATTTAGTCCTCAAATTAACAATATGTTGTAATTAAGTCCAATTCATTAACTTTTATTAAGTTTTTTTACAGAAAAAAAGGGTAATATTAGCGCACTTTCTTTTATTTTCGTGTTTCAATATTTGATGCTTAGACTCTACGGTGATTTGTTATGTCATTTAAAAGTTGACATATTTAAGTAGAGTTTATATGGTAAGTAGTGAAAACAAAAAAAATATATATAAAGTGAGAAAGAGAGTGTTATTGGCACTGAAAAAATAAAATAAAATCATGTGTACGACAAGAATCATTCTTTAGAAGTAATATTCCTAAAACATAATATTCCCTCTCTCTTTCCTCCTTCTTCTCTTTTTGCCCACACTCACTTTCACCTCCTACCGCACCTCACGTTACACACTAGAAAAATGACTCTTCAAAGATCTCAGCTATGGGTCTATGGAAGCATATACATATGGCATTGGCGACCATTGATGCTTCCAAGTTCCGTGGTAGCCCAATATGAGCCACTATGGAAGCTTCATCTAACCATGGATTTTGTGAGATCGTTTGCAATAATTTTTTCTAATTTTGTTTTTTCTTTTTAATACATTTACGACCAACATTTAACACCTACTAATAGTTTGAACATAATTGCAATGAATTTGTAACTCAGGGATTAAGTTGCCAATAAAATTTTTTCTCAGGACGAAATTGAAATGAATGAGAATACTGAAGTACGAATGGTGCTAATTCCCCTCGCATAATGGTATTTAGTATATATCTTCTATGGGTTCCTTATATCTCTATATGTTTTTCTGACCACATTTTGCCAACGTGGCCAAAACTGTCATTTAAATTACTACCAGGTCTTTGACTGGAATTTTATTATTATTATTATTTTGGCAAGAGAAGGTTCTTGGACGTTACCTTCTCGGGACCCACGTACACTCCTTAGATTCAACTCGGATTTTCTTCGGAAAATTGAACGTTAGTGGATTTTTTTTTTCTTTTTAATAATCCCGTTTTAGAATATTCCAAGTCTAATAGATAATTCGAAAATCTAGTTGTTTCTTTTAATAAATCAAAAATTTAAGATGAATTTGGTATAAGATTGGAATGTATCAAATGCGATTTTAATTTTTAATTAAGAAAAAAAAATATAATTAACGAAAACTATGCTGTCTATTTCGTTAATTAAGCATTAAGAGAATCGATCTTTATAACATATATAATTTATGTACCGTAAAATTTTGTAGAACCGAAGACGTTTATTTATGTCAACGAAGACTTTCATATTATTCCAAAAGAAAAACACAGAATTTTATAATCTAAAAATTCAAATAAATAGATAATTTGCGTCACCAAGATCATGAATTCATGATTATTTTTATGATGATGCTTGGTGGAATAAAAAAAAAAGAAAAAGAAAATCCATGCATTGACGAATGAAAGGGTGACTGACTAATTAAGGAACACAATATATAATACGGCTGATCAGAATATATAAAATCAGGTCATGATGTTAAGGGTGGTTTGATGCTTTCGTTATTCCACTATTTTTTAAAAAATTATTAACTCAATAGAAATTAGAAAGTTTTTTTTTTTCCTTTACAATATTCTCTCATTTCTCGCAACTGATAACTTCCACCATATACTTCAGACCTTATTTAAGAAAATTGCTATGCTTAGATGTCTATAATGCCTTACAACTGTATAAAACTAATAGGATCAAACGTGTCTAACCGCTAAGGCTATGCTCAGATAGTCGGATACATTTTCAATTTTTTTGTTAATAAAAATTTGAAATAAAAACAAAATTTTATTTATGTTTTTAAATTTTAAAAATATAAAACTTAATTTGTAAAATATCCAATCATTTTCATTTTTTTTTTAAAAAACATTAACATGATTGATAACTATAAAAGTAAATTAGAAAAATATCATTTAAAAAAATAGAGAAAATATCACTTTACATGTTTATTTAGAAAAATACTGTTTTAAAATTTTTTTTTTTAGAAAATATCACTTATGAAAGTTTATTTATGAAGTACACCTAAAATTTTATTTAAGAAAATACTACTTTCTAGGTTTACCTTTTGTTAAAAAAACAATTGTTTTTAAAGATTTTGTTTACAATTTTTTTAAACAGAAACCAAAAATAATGTTCTCAACATATTTTCCCAAAAAAAATTGTAAATTTTTGTTTATTTAATAATAATAAAAAAAAATGTATCCAAACAAATCCTTAGGACTACACTGAAATGAAACTATAAGTGAGACAACCGGAGATGAAACAAGCTGCCTCCAACGCTTCATTACACAGCCTTTGCCCACATCGGGTCCTACTGAATTAATTAAGGGTTACCTAAATCAAAATTGGTTTGTTATATTTGGCTCGAATATGTGTTATAGCAAAATGCATCAACTAATAACATTTTATTACCAAAAAAAAAAAAACCATTCGTAGAATATTTTTCTCATCATTAATTCAATACTATTAAATAGAATGGTATATGGGTAGCAGGCATGTGTATCGAGTTTATAATCTACATACTAGTAGCCAAAAAAAAAATAATAATAATAATAACAATAATCTACATACCAAGAAGCTTCCACTTATTTTGACTTTTCTCCCTTATGTCAATGAGCTGATGTGGAACACATAGGCTTCCATGGAACATAGAGACTTCTTCAACCCCAATTTCTTTCTGGCTTAAAAAACATAGTAGTTCTTTTTGTTTTATAATGAATAAAAGGGCACGAAATTTTTTGTGTATAAGGTTTTTCTTTTTGTGTATAAAATTGATATTACTGAAAAGAAAAACCTTATCAATTTTTTGAAAAAGGAAAACCGTATACATTGATATACTTAAGGTATATCAATTTCTTTTCAGTAATATCAATTTTATACACAGATAAACTGACATAAATATACAAAACTTATATCTTTAGACCTTTTTCATATTCAGTCATTTTGCGCAATTTTTGATAAATTCAGAAACTTGAACTCAAAATTCGGCCATTTTGCTGAGAAGCCGTTTTTTTTCCCAAGAGAAGCCATTTTTTTTTTCAAGAAAAAATTAGATGGATAACTAATTTTTTAAATTAATTTAAGTAGAACATCCACATTTTAAAAGTAATAGTTAAATATCTATTTAGTTATAGAATATATTGTATTTTTATTTTTATGTTGAACATAAGATTTTAAGCTTAATCCTGTGGTACTACGCTTTTTGGACAAAAAAAGTCAGTTTTTTTCAAAATGTCATTTTTAGGAGTGTGGTCACTTTTTTGACCAGTTGTCAATTGTCATAAAACTTTTTGACCAATCGTAAATAATTTATGACACTCCAAAAATGTTATTTTGGAAGAAAGTTACCAAAAAAAAAAATCATTTTATTACAAATTACTCCTACCCATATCCTTTCCCCCTTGTACTCGTACTGGGCCAGAGTTTGACACCATTCAATACATCGATGGAAGTAGACAAGCTTTAAAAAGTTGGATGAGTTCAAACCATTAAACGTGGGGCTTCAGAGTTAGAATCCCAATCTCCTAATCAGGGAGGAAAAAATTTGTAAAAGCCTAAAAAGGAAAGAGAAATTGGTGTTTTTACTTTCCTTACAAAACAGGAATTATCAAATACACCAAAACATAATATCATCCTAATTCTTAGAACATATACTCCTAGATTAAGTACTATATTTTCTTTTGGATATTAAATTTCCATCAACTATTCCACTGAATGGAACTAAACTTAAATTGTTGTAGAAACTACCTACACCCAAATATTACAGTAAACTCAAGCAACAGACTGCAATAAGCTTGGCATTCGAGATATAAAACAAGGCCATAGCAGGGTAGAATAGTAAGATACAAAATAAATCTATCATCTGGGAAACGATTGTTAACCTTTAACTGCTCTAGCATTGCATAGCTCATCAACAGAGTCCCCTCTCTCTAACACAGCTGCAGCCCCCATGCCCGATCCTGCCAAAAACAACATGTTGTTTAGCAAAATAAACAGTCCACAGTACTAACAACACCAGCTTTGTTATATTAGTAAGTATAAGATTTCCTCTTATTTTGGTTTCACTATTGTCAAGAGCTATAATTTTAGATAGAGACCTATGCACATGGAGATGACACCAAAACGACAGTCCTTCCCACGACGCTGCATCTCATTCAACAGAGTTGCAACACAACGGGCACCTGAGACCAACACAGTTAAAAACAGGAGGTAGTCTTTTCTTTTCCTCGGTAGTAAGGCAAAAGGAAATTATAAAGCTTAGTAATAGATGCCAGTTACTTTATATACCTGTAGCTCCCAGAGGATGGCCGAGGGCAATGGCACCTCCGTTGACATTGACTTTCTCAGGATCAAGCTCCAGTTTCTTAAGGCAGTATACATATTGAGATGCAAATGCCTGAAAAAAGACCACATAAGATTGCTTGGCTCTAAAGTGGTCATAAATAAGCCATAGAAAAATCCTTTACCTCATTAATTTCGAACAAATCGATATCATCAAGCTCAAGACCAGCAGACTTCACTGCAGCTGGAATTGCAACTGATGGACCTATTCCCATTACAGCAGGGTCCACGCCAACAGCAGAAAAACTCCTGAAACAGTGCAAATTTGCATTATAATGGAAAAAATGAGAACAGATTGTTCCCCGAAAAACTAGTTCATATAATATAGAGGAGATGACTTAAATGTTCAAATACATTTGTTTTTCAATCTAGAAGTGGATTTTTAAAGCTCAAAGTCTTTATATAATCTATAGATTTCAACTCAAAGGTAAATATGTCATAGGAAAATCATACCTGAAGATACCAAGAACAGGAAGTTCCTTCTTAATGGCCAAACTTCTCTTCATGAGGAGAACTGCTCCAGCACCATCACTCACCTGGCTAGCGTTCCCTGAAAGAAAGAAACAAAGTAGAATGTTCAATCCACAGTGCTCAAATCATGTATTAATCTATTGGTATAAGATTGTAGTAACATGGTTCGGTAAACCAAACAACTACAAAATCAAATCAAATATTATAGTGAATAATAAACTTCATGACTATAAATTATGAAATACCTGCAGTTGTAGACCCATCCTTCTTGAATGCAGGCTTAAGCTTTGCCAGACCACTCAAATTCGTGCCAGGCCTAATCCCATCATCAACAGAAACAGTAATACGCTTCTCCTCTCCAGTTTTTGGGTCCACAATCTATGTAGTAAGATAATCAAGAACCGAAACACTAGAAAATATAGTTATCGTTGAATACTCTTTTTTCCTTTACCTTGGTAGAAACAGGGATGATTTCATCTCTGAATTTACCGGATGCAGCTGCTGCAGCGGCACGCCTGTGAGAATCAACCTGTTTGTATTTAGCTAAGACGTTTAAACTACTGCATTATGTCTTCAACCATATCAATGCAAGTTCAAGTTCATGGTAGATATGGAACTTACAGCAGCCTGGTCTTGCTCCTGCCTGGTCACACCATAACGCTGTGCAACATTTTCAGAAGTAATACCCATTGGAAGGAGACAATCACGGGCTGGTGCAAAGGACTCTACCTGTTAAGACCGCAATATTAATTCAGCCCCAGATACCATTTCTCCTGGAATATTTATTACTTCAGAAAAAAAAAAAAATCAAGAACACCAAGGTTCTGATGTACTTTTGGGTTCGTGTTCCTGACTCTGCCAATATTGTCTAGTGTCATGGACTCCAATCCAGCTCCAATGCCTGAATCCCAGAAATGTTTCAGTCCATAAAAGGGAATATGTCAAGAGAGGTACAAGTTCCGCATTTACATCAAGAGAAGTAAAAGTTATTTAGCTCACCAATGTCGTAAAATCCTGCTGTTATTGAAGCAGCAACATCAGCAACTGCCTGAAGGCCAGATGAACATTGCCGGTTGACGGTTCTGATTGGCACCGTATCTGTGGAAACCAGTTTAATCAAATTCCATACCATAGACTACATAGATCTTAAAAATTTAGGCCTTTTGCACCAAATGAAAATGGAAGTATCCCTCTCTGCTCTACTCTTATTAAAGAAAACTCTTTACAATCCTAACAAACATGTATATTGAATTTAACAATGCAACCATTTCAGTAGTACCATTAAACTATGTACCATTGGAACAAAAGTCAACTTTGTTCATCACAGTGATGAGTAATAGCCTGATTATCTATTTTTTCCTATTTCATAATCCCATGTTTTTTTTTTCTTTTTTTTTTTTTTTTTGCAATCCGTAAATTCAGATTTAAAAATATTCGGTTTCCTAGCGGCATCCAGACTCTCATAATGAACATAAAAAGGTGCAACTGAAAAAAATAAATGAAAACTTACCAGGGAAACCAGCATAGATTGCTGCCATTCTGCACTCTATTCCTCTTTGTGAACCAGGTGGCAAAACCGTACCAACAACGATATCCCCAACTTCATTTGGGTCCAGACTTGTTTTCTCTATAAGGGCCTAATAAATTGAATATTCATCAAATGAAAAGGCAACAAACAGATTTATCAAAGCCAAATAACAACACTATCATAGGTTCAGGTACTTTCTTTCTTATCAATTAAACAACAAAAAAATCATATGTAGTGTTGGTATGAACCAAAATCATAGGTGTTGTTTCACCTTTAAAACAGCCGCAAGTAGATCATCAGCTGGTGTATCCTTAAACCCTCCGCGCTTTGCTTTGCAAATTGCAGTTCTGTACGCTCTGATTGATACTAAATTCATTAGCAAATAGAATTTTATAAAAGAACACTAAAACGTTATAAAAAAACAAAGTGAAATGTTCCATTTTGTTTATTAAAGAAACTCACGCCACAATCACTATATCGTCTCCAAAAGCAGCTGTACGATTGTAAGCAGCACTATCACCAGCTGCACATACTGAAGCCTAACCCCCCCCCCCCCCCAACAAAAAAAAAGGAAAGAAAAAAAAAAATCAAAAAAATATAAAGCACAAAATTACGGAGAACCCAGAAAAGAATCAGAGAAAGAAATCAATTCACCATGACTTAGCTAAAAAATTATCATAATTTTTATAATTAATACATAAAAACATTTTAGAACCGATAAATCTGGAAATAAGCTTTCCAAGCAAATAAAATAGAGTAGAAGACTTACAGAAAGAGTAGAAGATTCATGGGTTCCTGAAGAAGAAGAAGAAGAAGAAGTGGGTCTTAAATGCTGAAGCAGAATTCTCTGTCTACTGAGGGCTTTCTCCATTTTTCTCTGCTGCAAGGCAACTCAGAATATGGTTGTTGAGGATGATTACACTTATATAGATGGGAATCTAAGAACTAAGAAGGTGTTCTGTTCAACTCGGCCGCCACTGAGAATAGCTTTCAGAAAATTTGGACCAATAACCAGCGGTCGACGGTCTAGGCGTTGAAATTCACATGCGATTTCCATAAAGAAAAGACTGACAGTGATCCTCTCGACAAAGCCACTCAAAAGTCTGAAACACATTTTATTCCTTTATTATTATTTTTTAAATTCATTTTTATTTGAACACAGTTTACTTAAATATTGAAAAAGCAGTGGCTGTCTTTCCAGGAAAGAGATATACCAATAAATCCCCACGTTCTTCTCAAGCCTCATTTTAATGTTATTCGCTTCCCCAAGAAATTTATTGATTATTTTATTTTTTGGTATTAAAATTGTTTTTCACTGTTACTTAAATTTCTGAGCTCTGTATTTTGAAAAAATTATATTTTTTTCCCTAGAAAAAAAATAAATAAAAAGGGTAAAGATTGACAATACAGATTACAGACCCGAAGTCCCCAACTTTTTTAAAAAAATAAAAATAAAAAAACAATTGGCGGTGATGTTTTCCAAATCAGTCCATTTCTTGGTTTCCACTTTCCACTTCCCCTAATACTACAAATGGTCGGTAGTTGTGATCGTGTGACTCAAATTTTTGTGATTTTGTCCCACAATTGCAGAAATATTACGTGGGCCCTATTTCAGACTTTTTTCCTTTTTTTTTTTTTTTTGGGCTGAAATAAGTATCATTGGTGCCACTGTCCTAGTTAAAACCATAGGGTTGGTTGTTGTATCCGAATGATTTTTCTCTTTTCTTTCTTCTTATAAAAAAATACAAGAACAAAAACCTTTTCTTATTTGCTATTATTATTACTACTAGATTCGGGTTCGAGTTATCTGGGAGCTATCTACGTCCCATGGTGTATTGATAGTAGCCAGTTTTGCACGGCGAGATAGAAAGAGAGAGCTAGGACAAGTATTTTGCAGTGCTAATGTTTCCAATTTCTTTATTCTAAGTAGGAGGTTGCTAATAAATTCCTATGAGAATATATTTCAAGATGAAAATAGACCAAGAACTAGTTCAAAGTAGATAAACCAACGACAATATTAATACTCATATGCCTTTTTCCTTGTATATATACATAGAGGACGTGTTTTCCAGCAAAAACTCGAAACTAAACTAAGAAAATTGGTAGAGATGATAGTCTCTGCATGACTTGCTACTCTGCTCTCTTTTTTTTTTTTTTTTGGTGGACAAAGAATAAACAAATGAACATATATTTTTATCAACAGGAGAATGAAGAAAACAAACTGCAAGAATGGTCACCACCAGCAAATTTCCGATCCTCAATCCAATCAACGGGGGCTTCAATGGAATGTACGAGACAGAGACCCAGTATTTGAAGAATAATGAGAACTTCTGTGCATATATTTACTCTGTTTATTCACGAGGCCACGTTCGGCTTCACCACTTTTATCGGATTGTTTTGTGTCTTTGCCTGAAGCGCCAAAGACATGGATCGCAACCTGTTAGTTATCTCAGTAAACGATGGTCGACATTCAGGATCTGGTGACCAGCACTCTTCCATCAGATTCCTCCACTCAGGATCACAACGTTCAGGAATTGGGGGTCTAAGAGTGTTCTTCACAATCCCCCCTTCAGTCGCAGGTTACCACATCCGACAACAAAATTCCAGAGGAAGTTTGAATTGAAAAAGAAACATCAGTACTTGTTACAAATGTAAAGGCAAAGAGGAAAAGGGGAATTAAACATAGAGATAAACAAGGAAACAAGGAGATTAATCTTATGATCCGGTTAAATGACTAGGTTACCAAAACAAAGTACCAACATTTCTAGAAAAAAGAAAAAAAGAAAAGTCTATTCATGTGCAAACCTATAATTAGCTTATCTTGCCAGTAGAAAACTGGTCATTGCTTTCCCTCTATTCGTTTCACCCCACATGAGTACTCAACTAACAAAAATGAAATATATAAGTTTCTTCAACCACTGTGAACGTTTTGGTCTTCATCCTGCTATTTGCTCTTTCAAAGGCTAGTTATACGACATTATAACATAGCAAGGGAAACCTATTTTTCTGTCTATTTAATTATTGTGAGATAAGGAAATCTTCTTATTGTCTTGTCGATGAGAACATACTTGGATTTCCCATCTCATAATCAGTGCCTCTAAACAAACACGTCAAAAGACAAAAACTTACCAATGATTGCACCGCAATGCATATTTGCATATGGTTCCTCCCCAGTCAATATCTCCCACATTGAAATTCCAAATGAGAAAACATCAACCTAACAAAATTCAACAACATTATTCTATGATTTTACCAGACTATTCATTTATCCTTTCACACTACTAACATACATAAATTTGTACGAACCTTTTCAGAAACCCTGCTACTGCTACCATTCAACAGTTCTGGTGCCATCCACGGAAGGGTCCCTCGCACACCACCAGATACTAGAGTATTACGTTTGATTCTTGACAACCCAAAATCACCAACCTACAAAAATAAATGCTCAGTTACCAGAGATATTCAACCTGTAAGCCAGTGAACATATAAGGAAAACCTCCATGTGTCATCAAGATATATGCTCCTAGCTGGTAGCTACCTTACATAGGATTCAGGAATCAATGGAAAATGTTTCCAATAAATACATTTCAGCCTGACTATCACCACTGAGCTTCATAGGACAAATGTACTAATTTTTAATATACGAAATTCAGAATCAATAATAAGATAAGTAAATTTTTTGGGGAACTCCAAAGAATAGATTTATAGATTTTTGAATCGGTTACTATTCCCGAATCGCACAAAAGAGATAAAAATAACGAAGGGTATTATGCGATTAATTGATATTCAAAATAAACAACTCAGTATGCCTTTGGTGATTACTGCTTTAATGAATACCGTCTCTTCGGCAAGTAAGGAAGCGGCAA
>JXTB01000233.1:484062-539186 GCA_002914805.1 Parasponia andersonii | reverse complement strand
TTGGATTAAATTTCATCCGAATTCTTTCCAAGCCCTTGGTACTAATGAAATGTCTATAAAACAGAATAGTTATCATGAATTTGCATTCACTTCAGTTTTTGGAATGACAGTTGGCTTTTTAATTTACCTTACATATCGGTCGTTGGGGATCTCTCAGGTTGACTAACAAGTTATCACATTTTAAATCAAAATGGACAATATTCTTTGAGTGCAAGTATTCCATGCCAAAAGCTGCATCCATGGCAATAATAAGCTTTCTATGTCGATCGAGTGATCTGCTCCATGCTCCAAAAAAAAAAAAAAAGAAGCATATAAGTAACAGTGGGAAGAAAATAAGTACAAGAAATGAAGCAGAATTACCTATCCTTCTTAAGTAGGACATGCCTAAGTGAACCATTCACCATAAACTCTGTTACAGTCGCCAACGTTCCTCCAGCTCCGTCTGGTACTACCCCATAAAATGCAACCACATTTGGATGATGAAGGTTTGAGAGAATATGTGCCTCTCTCCAGAAGTCTTTTGTCTGGTATGCCACAACAAATAGTTTCAGCTTCATATATGGGTCAAATGACAACTAAAGGTGAAAAATTGTGAAAGAAGGTAAAGACATTTCAGATTTCTATCTGCCTATCTACACAAAAAGTAGACCATACTTGTGTTCCAGATAAACAGACAGCTATTTGGTAGTAGACATTTATAGCTGAATGTATAACCTCAACTACCCGTTGAATTCCTAAACCTTAATGTCAACCAAACAACAGGCAGTGTTTGACTTTCCTAGACACGTTATCATCATTTCAACCAAAACCACTGCATTAGGAAGGGGGAGTGGAGTAGAAGATGAAAATGAAACAATCTACAATGCAACAAAATTATTCAGAACACCCACCAAACGTTCTTGCTCGGATGACCTCCCCGCAAAGCAGCTCTTTTTAATTCTCTTTATTGCAACATCCGATCCCCGCCATTTTCCATGATAAACAGTACCATATGTACCAGATCCTAACTCTCGTAGTTCTTCAAGATCAGCATTCCTTATAATCTGGGCATTAGAATTTGAGCATTCATTCAGTTGCATATTTAACATTTGAATGCAACAAGAAAGAAAACCAAAAAAGACATTTTCCAACAAAAAACTTAACAAGAAGCAAACTAATTGCTCAACTTTTGCAAGCGAATGAGTGTAATGTTTAGCAACAAGACCAAGATATAGCTCTTGAATCTATGAGTGGTTGACAGAGGCCCGGTCAGAAAAATTGTAACTTTACACAAACAATACACTAGAAAGTAAAGATACAGGTGGGACGTAATAAGCCAGAAAGCTTGTACTTAGTCTAGGGAGATAAGCAATTGGTGATAACCTGCAAGCCATATATGCTAGCTTCCATCTCAGCAATCATTGCGTCACTAAAAGATTCATTTTTGTCTCCATCAGCTTTACCATCCTGTATATCAAAAAAGAAATATTAACAATAATAATAAATCCAAGAAGAAATAAAAATTGTTTTTCCTACTAAATAAAAAAATACTTGAAATAAATTCAATATATTCACCTCAGACTCAGACTCTGGAACAGTGCTCTCCATCTCTGTTGCAGTAGGGGATATTGCATCAACGATGGTATCATCCATAAGATATTGGGCCACTGACGGTGACTGATTATCATCATTACTTGGGTGTTCTCTATGTACCAACGTGATGGCTTCAATATTAGATTTCACATCAGTAGAGCCTCTAAAATCAATCTTTTCAAAATTCTGATTGGGGTAGCTTACAAAATCAACATCCAGGAGAGAAATCTCTTGCCTAACTCCTGTATCTTGGGTTGGATTCTGCAAGATTGTCTGGTCACTCTTTTGCAAAATAGAGCTTATACCAGAATCACCATGAACTGGTGGTAATTGGTATAAATTCACAGGAGTTATCAGCATGGGTTCAGAATTCATATCACCAACAACAGGGTGTATTGGGTCACGGAGTACTGGATCAGATGAAAACCCAGACAACAGATCACCCAAAGGATCTGCATTCGGAGAGTGTTGTACTTGTGTGGTACTTGGAAATAAACTTGAAACTTCAGAATTTATGGTCCCTAAACCTTTATTTACCTGACAATCCATTGTCCCATTCAAAGAATTTTCACAATCATTAGTAGTTCTTTGGCTCATGCTAAGGAGTTCAGAAATGGTTTTGTCACATTGGTGGTTCTGGGGATGCTCGACCAAACTGTCAACCAAAGGTATCAAATCGATGGCTGAGGATACAGGAACTCTGTCCTCGGAGCCAATACTAAAAATTGGGCTTGAGATTGGCTTTAATCTGTCCAATTCGTTCTTACACTCTAATCCACATAGAGATGAACTCACACCATAAAGCTGTCCATCTTGATCTACAAAAGGATTCTTTTCATCAGTCTTTTTCATTATTATCGGACTAATAGAATCTTCCTCACGCTGATCCAGCATCAAAAGGTTAGATCTATTGATATTATCTTTAGCTGCTTGGAAATTGTCATCAATATCACCAGTACTACCATTGGGAGTAGCTTCATTCCGAACCATTAATTCTGAAGACAAAGAAGTATTTGGCAAAATTCTTTGCAATCCAACAGTCTCATCATCTAGCAAATTATTTTGTACCTGAGGATTTACAACATTAATATTGTCATGCAGTTTGGATGGAGTTTCTTGCAAGGTACCTGATTTCAATTGCAACGACAATTGACCCTTTGCCAATGACAAAGGGGATGATGGGCTTGTTCCATCTTGTGAGCAGTACGCAGACTTTCTTCCGCTCTCTTGCAGTTTTGAATCGGAACATGCATGTGACATTCCATCATTTTGACCAACAACTAAAGGACTATTAAAGTCATTTATAAACTTGTGGTCGTGAATATGTCCCCCACGCAGTTGTTCCGACTGCGCGCCATCAGCTTTATCATAATTTGTCAAGTTTACTCCTGTTGAGGGATTAACACTACCAGTTTTACTGTGTGCTTGTATCTTAACACTCTTGGATTCTTGCTGACAATGAACTGGAGAAAATGGAGGAGATTGAGTGGGAGAAATATTTATATTCTGGGATTCTGAAATCTTATTAGGAAGCAAGGAATTAGAACCACTATTAATCTCCAAAGGAAATGGAGAATTCTTAGCTCCCAAATGATTTGCTTCACTTGCCAAAGTTTGCCCTCCAATGCTTTTCCTAGGAATAGGATCTACCATTCCATTTACAGCCGCAACGTATTGGTAGTCCGGATTTTTCTCTTGTATGGTGCTCACGTCGAAAGAAGATGTGCTTTCGGATTCACCCAAAGGAATCAAAAAAATGCGCAACCTCTGACAACCATCTTGTTTTTCAAGCCCATGGTATTCCTCTATCATATTTTGAAGATCCTCATCAGAAGATACAGATATAAGAGCATCAAGATCCTCACCAGGAAGCTGGTACTTTATGGTATGAGGTTGGTTGCAAATGCTGGAAGTTTTCTGTACAAGCTCATCCCATGAAATATTTTTCCTGATCGATATAATACGAGTGTCTCCCCCAACATATCTAAGTCTCCCATCACTAGGCCTCGGCAAGATTTTTCCACCAAAACTGCAGAGAAACTTTATCTTCCCAGATTGAGAACCATCTGATACTTCTGATCCATTGAAATTATTGGAATTAGGGGACTCGGATTTGTAAGTGGGTATAACAGTGGTCACACCAGCCCGATCACAATTCTGTTCACTAAAAGCCTTTCTTAATCCATGACCATTCTCACTGTTCTCTTTGGTGCAACTTAATCTATCGGCGTAAGCTTCAACATCAATCTCTTTAGAAGACCCTTTTGCAGACACGAAGTCAGATGTATCAGAAGCACTCTCTGAATCCGTTCTCTTCAACCCCAAGATACGAGTAAGGTCCTCATAGCCCATCTGAGAATTCTGATAACCATTAAATCCACCCCTCTTCTCACGCTCCTGAACCGTGTCAGTTACAGCAGTAACCCTTCTCGCCGGAAGACGATCTTGAAGAAACTCTTTGGAAAATTCCTCTCCAGTCTGCACCGAGACGTTGTTATGCATATTCTTTCCCACAATTGAAACAACTGGGGTCGATTCTTGCTCGATCCAACGACCTGATGGACCAGGAACCCCATTGATCACGGGATCAAACAAGTTGTCAGGCCTATTTAGCGCCATAAAAAACACTGCTTAGCTACTGAGCTGAAAAATAGCCCCTTCAACCCACAAATTAACAACATGCATGGATCTGTACCCAAATTTCCACTCAAATTTCCCAACTTTTTGTGCAAATTACGTTCAAATGAAAAAAACCCAATAAACAATTGCCCTTGTACCAAACTAAATAACCGATATGATCCTTCTCTCCCCAATTCAATCTCATGCAAATTCAAAACTTTAGACCAAAAAAATCACGATTTCGGTAAAACAAACCTTGGATCATTCAAAAAAGAGAGTAGCAGAGAGCAGAAACAATCAAATTCAATAAGTCGTCTCCTGCACAAAATCAAAGATCCAAAACTCAAAATTCTCTCAAAAATCAAACACTTGAAAAACCACGAAGACCCAACAAAAATTCCCATTCAGCACTTTGAAATTATAAGCGTAACGGATCGGTACCAAACAGAGCACGAAGTTCCCAATGGGTATGACTCAAATCGAGGTGGGCATCGATCAAAATCCAAAATGGATTCAATCACGATCAAAATCGAAGGGATTCAAAAAATTGGAAAAAAACCCAGAAAAATAAATGAAGAAACATATAAACCTGATGGTTCGCGCGCTGTAAATCGCTGTGTTCCCGCTCTGTTACGGAGCTCGAGAGCTGTCATTGCTGAGAAATAAGGCTCAGAAAATTGAAGAGAGAGACGACGAAAGAGGAGATTGGGATGCGAAATCGGGATTGGGGAAGAAGGTGGAGATGAAAAGAGAGCGTTGGGTTAGTCGTTGAGGTTCAATCTCGGGCGTCGGAGAGCGACATTGCCGAGAATTAAGCGGCATCGACACAAAGGGAATGCCTTTTAACTGTTACGAGAATATATTATACTTCCTTTTTTTTCCAAGTAATTTATTATTTTTTTAATGAATATTGATTCCGTCCTACGTGGCCTCACATTCTCTTCGGACTTTTGAATTTTTCGTAACGAGTTATTTTTTATTTTTTATGTTTTGAAAAAGGGTTTAATTGCGGAAATGGTTTATAGTTTTCAATTAAGATGATATTGATTTTAATTATTATTATTATTTATTTTAAGAATTTTTTTAGGACTAAAATGTAAATTTATTAATCATCTATCGATTCGTTGCTTTTCTTTATGAATCTAGTGATTCGGCTTTTTTTTTATATATATAAAACTTACAATTGATTTTTTTGGGGGGCTTAAAATAACTCACTTTTTTTAAATGGAATTTGCGTTTAAAAGGTTACCAAAATAAAAAGAAAAAAAATACGCATAAATAGCTTTAGTTTTTTTTTTTTTTTTTGAGAGAAAAATCGCTTTAGTTTTAGCAGTATCTTCTTCCTATAAGTGGTCACGTACTAGATTTCTAACCCATCAGGTTGAATGAGAATATCTCTTGTTTTTTATTCTATTTCTAATTTTTGATTTATTAATATTTATGGGTATGTTTTCTTCCTGACGATGCTGTTTAGTTCTTGTCTCGAAATTTGTGCGTTCTTTTAGATCTCAAATTTTCGATACGGAGATTTAGAAGGAAAAAAAAAAATTATATTGCAAAGATTATAAAAATCGATCCGACGTCGTATAAATCGAATAAACTAATTCTAATGATAAAAGGATAATTTGAATGAGATAAGGTAACATTACACGAGAACATAACCTCCTTTTTATTTTCTCCCGAGTTTGGAAATCAAAAATCTTTTTTTTTTTTTTCCCGGTTCAAAGGAGAAAAACTAATCCTTATTTTCCTTGACTTGTGAAATGAATTGGTTTGTCACAAACATTAACTACAGTCTATCACGTCAGTTATATAGACTATGTATAATCGTTACCACCCATATACTTAACTTTGATGTGCTCTGGTTTGGTCGCTGTCCCATAATTAAAATCAATTTTTTACCAGTTCCAAGATTTTATATTACGTAAGGTTTACCAGTTCCAATTTTTTACGGGTTCAAAAAGAAAAAAGAGTTAATATCACATAGAGATTAGGCTTAAAACAACTCAAAAAAAAAAAAAAAAAAAACGAAGTAGATTATAGAAACAGCTCGCAAGATTAGATCCATCCTTTTTTTGTTCCCCTTTTTTTTTCTTCACTTTTTAGCATATTGAAGGATCTGTTGCAGCTTTTTGACTCATACGAGGTACTCAAAGCCATTTTGCGTGTTTATTTATTTACTTATTTTGTAAACACTGCAATTATCAAATAAAATCGCGGAGGCCTAAATTTGACGGAGAAATTTTAAAGTTGTCGGCACCATTGGATAATCTGCCTAAAATTTACTCTTATACTTGTAAACTGAATTTCACTAATCATCACAAAATCTACTAAATGTTCTGATGCGTTCACACCGGTCGAGTTGCCTCGTTGAAAAATAATAATAATAATTTTTGAGGAAAAATTTACTAGGAAAAAAAAATTAAAAGCTCATCAGGCTCATATATATTCTATATATTTTTCGACAGAAAAGGGAATAATAATTTAACTCGAACTTAAAGCTTCAACAACATAAACATACGTGATTTCCACCAAACAAAGTATGTAACTACGGAGGAATGTTTGGTTTGGTTCGATCATTTCTCATACCCACATAAAATTTATTTCATTCTATAAAATAAGTAAACTACTAAATGATGTCCCAAAAAAAAAATAATGATAATAATTAAACTACTAGATTTAGGGTCGTGATACCTATTCTACTTATTTTTGTGTTGTAATCTTGCCTGGTATTTTTATTATTATTTTTTTTCCTAGACGGTGATTAAGTTAAGTAATTAACATACAAAGACATTTTGTTCGAGTTAATTTTGATAATGCATTGGGAAAAAAAAATTACTCCTCTTTTTTTTTTTCCCCTTGGACCATCACGTAATTTCTTTTATGCTGTAAAGTTAATAAACCGATATAATTACATCTTTTGGTTAGCCCTTTAATTAAGTTGATTATTCACCAAAGTATACTGGAATATGAGACATTGAGACCCGCCAATTAGTTGGTACAGACACGACCACGTGGTATGCACGTGGGTCAGCTTATGGAACAATATTGGTATGGTACTAATGGACATGAAATTAAAGCATATGCATCGTGACTCCTCATACTAGCTTGCGGTGGGTTACACATAAGTCATTACCTGCCTTAATCAGCTCCACTTGATCAGTTGGCCATATATTCGTTATGAGACATATTCAAATATATTTATATGCGTCTATAATAACGTTGAAATCATTTATTTGTTATTGAAGGTCTCTGATATATTACTTCAATCTCAGCAGGTTGAACAATTCTTGTGATTAGTTGTTTGTTCATAGAAAAGTTCGTAATGTGTATAATTAATGTGTCGTGCCAGAGAGATTATAAATATTAAAGTACGTATCCTTAAATTTATTTGTTACCAACTATTTTCTATAAATGTATCCTCTTCTTATTTATATACCCAATTTATTGATATGTAATGTTTGTAGTGTGTGCATCCATCGGATATAAACTTGTGCATGTTGCTTTTTCAGTACCTAAATATGAAAATGGAGTGTGCCCTAAAGCCAAAATCTTTCTATATAAGGAAAACATGCATGTAGTTAATGGACAAAAGAAAAACATACACTCATCTTTACGTATAACTGTCCGCAAGAGTCTAACGTTATTATGATTTTGTAAGATGTTCATATAAACTTATGACACGATATTATCAAAAAAAAAAAAAAAAACTTACGATACGATGAATCTATGATGAATTAACTACTCTTCAATGAGAAGTAAAGGCGTTTTTAATTAAACTTCTATTAGAAAAAAGAAAAGAATGCTCTCCTTTAAGTACTCCATAAAAAAACTAAAAATAAAAAACAAATATGGCATCTTCGGTGCCCTTTTAGTTCCATTTTGTGCTACATATATAGAGCAATCTTCTAGTCTATAAGCTTGAAAACTTCTTTCTTTTTTTAAAAAAAAAAAATACCAAAAGTCTCTCTTATACTTTAGCAAAATGCCACTTTCTACCTAATGTTTTCACAAACACAAAATATATCTTCTAAGTTTGTCAAATTGGGTCAAAATTATTCATTATGACAAATTTGCTTTAGCTTTTGTCAAGATTTTTTAAAAAATTTAAATGTAAAATACTTAAAATTTATTCTTAGAAAATTATATAACTTTTTTTTTTTTAAAAAAAAAAAGATGTTTATTAGTTGTAAGAGTTAAAAGGAAGTTAGAAATTTGATTACTTTTGACTATGGATATTACTGTTATTTTACAATAAAATTTTGACCAAATCTTACCTTCGTGACGATCTTACCCAATTTGACAAATAAAGGGAAATGTATTTTAAAACACATAGTGAAAATAGTATTTTGTTAAAATGCAAAGTTTCGGTTTTTGGCATCTTCTCTCCTCCAAAACATAAAAATAAAAACAAAAACTCTATTGCTTATAAATATGAAAACGTATTGTTATCATTGATCGTGACTGACATATCGTTTAAGTGGGTAGTCGGTTGTTAATTTATTGGATATTTAAGTTAGACCATAATATGAGTGCAGAAGTTTACGTGTGCTCCGCCGACAATATGCCCATTAGCCAATTACAATTAGAAAGAGTGGGTCGTTACAATTGGTATTTTACGTTACCTGCTGGATAGTGTATTCATCCAATGGCGGAATTGTGCTACTAACCCAACTGTTTCTTTATGACTGGGCTAGGCAATATTTTTTTTTTAAAAGGTTCCTTAAAGGGAATTATATTAAATCACTAGTCAAATTGGCTATAATAATAGTACAAGTTTCCAAAGGTAATAGAAATATATTTCTTTTAAAAAAACCCAATATCAATCCAGAGAAAACATAGAGTTTGAGCTATCATATTCTTAATTAAAAGAAATATGATTACAAAATTCCACTTTCTACTCCAGAAAACAAATCCAAGCAAAAAACTTAGAGCCGTTGCTAAGAACTCACTTAAGACATCCCTCGGTAAATATCATAGTAATTTTTTTGATTGTATTTTAGTTCTTATGGTGTAGTCTCTTCTTTATGATGTTCATAAGTAAACACCATTTTTTTCACGGTGTTTATTAATAAGTGTCAATTTTTACACACATCTACTAGCAAATGCCACCTCTTTACTGCATTCATTAGTGAACATTACCCAAAAATTTCAACATCCGACTTTCGAAAGTCATAAATTTAGGAAAAAGATAAGAAAGACACAAAAATAATAAAAAAACTCTAAAAACATAAGAACTAAAATACAATCAAAAAAACCGTATATATATATATATATGGATATACACATAAAACATGAAAAATAACCCAAAATACCGTTAAATCTAAATCTGAGTGTATAAAAATTACCATAAATCTAGATTTAAGTAGACATATGTCTTCAACAAAAAAAAATGAATAAAAGAAAAATTAAAATAGAAGAAAAGCAAAAAAAAAAAAAATTCATATACTAAAGATAAAGATAGAGGGAGGAGCCAAGTCCCCTTCATGTAAGGGGTAGGATCTACAAGTGGAGGAGGCTATCCTCCCGAAAGGAAGAGTTAATTGGACAAAAAAATAAAAAAGATAGAAAAGTCTATAGTGGAGAGAGAAAATGACCCACTCCCGATAAGAGAATAACCTATGAAAGAGGGAGCTTGGCCTTGCGTCTATTGAAGAGTAGGAGTTGACGTGGAGAGGAAGAGAGGAGCAGGTTCAAAAGGAAAAGTTTTAAGAACTAACTCTCTGTTAATATTACTACAACAAGAGTAGTTTTCATTCCTTGAATTGTTTTATTTTCCAAAATACTTGTATTTTATTGAGAATAAGTAAAACAAGGGCAATTATTTTGTGTCCCGGAAATTTCTTGCTTTGCAATTTAAACTCACTGATTAATCATGTGGTAATGAGGATTTCCATCAAATAAACAACAAACAAAAGAATTTAAAACATTGACGTCAATGGTTACCAAAGTATCGAAAGTTTTGTAACCATAAAAGCCAAAGTATACAATTTTTACATTTTGTAAGTAAAATTTCACACTTTATTTTCTAAGCCAAAGTAGACAATTTCAAATTTTACCTGGTTATACCAGAAATAACCACACACAGGGCAGTAACGAAGTCGCAGTACAGTGGAGCATATTTTCTAAGACAAACGAGCTCCTTTGGCAATAGCATATCCTGATAAAGTAGCATTAACTTTTAGCAAGATCATTACTAAGAGATACTTGTGGTATTTAAGATACCACGTGCCAATAGAAATGTGGAACTTTGTTAATTTCAAGATGTAATTAAAGTCCATATTTTAGTACAAAGTATTTAGCATCGCAATTATATATGGAACTAGCCATTTTTAATGCATCACATATTAAAATAGATGTTGAGTCTACATGTGAATTTAAAGGTGCGTGTTGAGTCTTTCTTTAGTTTGACGTTTGTTTCATTTTCTTTAGAATTAATAAAAGAAGGAAAAGAAAAATGAAAATCAGAGGCCGATGTGACTATATAAGTAGACAATATCTTAATTATAGGTTGTAATGAATAATAGCATTAGGAAAGTGGAGTGGACCAACTAATTCGTTATGAAGTTGACCAGATAGGAAAACTTCACATAAAAAAGGACAAAACATGCACGGTCAGCCTTTTTTAAAAAAAAAAAAAATTCAACTTTTCATTGTAATTGAAAAGCTTTGACGTGATTATTACAAAACATTTTTACATGGACACCACCGTTGGATCGTATGGACTATGTTCTACTTGATTTTAAAATCTACATGGCTGAGAAGACCTTGTTATACAATATATATGCCATAAGGAGCACTATTCTCTATTCTGTGAAAAGGGTGTCCTTACTTCGTTGTCCATTTAAATGCACGTACTATATGGTATTGTTGATTTCAGGGGGAAAAAAAAAGAATAAAAGAAAAAAAAGAGGTTGGCAATTAAATTACTACACGTAACTTTGCAATTAATTATGCATTGTTTTGGGAATCTTTTAAATGACTAAATGGTAATAATTACTGGGTATCTTTAATTTGAAGTACCGACAAGGATAGTTGATAGTGAAGTTTGAATAACTTAAACGTCTAATATCTCCACGATATGAAAAATGATTATTAAAGTGGCCACATAGCAAGCCATTGTTAAGTGTTTACTATATCTACTTGCATACAAATAATTATGTGACATTTTTTGTTATCCAAAGTCCAAGAATCAGTTTACATGGCATGAGCATATGCATGCTGCATGCATGACTAACACGTTAATCATGAAAAAGCTCCTCATACATATTTATCATAAAGCTTATATAGTTTATGCAATTTTATTAAAAAATTTTGGTTCATTAAGTACTTAAATTTAAACTTCTTTATTTGTTAAAATTTAATAGTTCAATCATATACTTCAATTTGTATCTTTTTAAGATATTAAAAATTTATTTGTTAGGATTCAAGACTCACTCATAAATAATTATGTTCCATTAGAAGTGAGTTGGTATGGCCAAGTTCAAGTTTTATATAAGTCCAAATAGATTATGTTTATATGGGCCTAATTTCGTTATTGTTCTATATTTTAAAATATTAAATATGAGTCTAAAATATATTTATATTATTTTTTGAATAAATTGAAAATAAGCAAAAATAAGTAAATGAATAACACTAAAAACATAGAAATAAAAATATTTAATTAAAATTTTTTAAAATTTTATTTAAAAAATATATTTAAAATAATATATAAAATGATTAAATATAAACCTAATGTAGACCAGTAGAAGTATGGGTCAGGCCGAGTTGATAGACATATTGTTTAAATATAGGTTAGGCCGAGTTGATAAACATATTGTTTAGATCTAACCTGATCTTTATTATATATAACGGGTCAGACTGATATTATATATTTTTTTTATGAGATTGTGAGTCAACCTCCGTTGACATCTTTATGTTCTATTAAACACAACGATTTCAAAATTATTTTTCATTTGAAAAAAAAAAGTTACACACAAAATTGGCACTAATACCGTTGGTGTAAAAATCAAGCTAACTAATGAAAATTTCTAAAATATAATTGAATTTATACTTGATACAAATAGACCGGAAACGACACAATTAAGTACAATTACTAGCATAAAAGGTCAAAGTACGGTCACACGAAAATAATCACAAGCATAAATTAATACTACGCCACGCAAGTACGATATGGGCGGCGTTGTTCCTAACACAACATTATTAACTTGCTAGTGCCATGTCACGCTATGATTAACATATCTAGTCTAACCTATATTACTAAGAAAAAAAATCTGCAATAGATATGCTACCAAACCTTGTGATATAAATGTCCAGAAACAAAATAAAAAAGCTTGTATTATGATCAATATTTTTGTAAAGACCCTCTATTTTATTTCATATGCTGTTTTTAAATTCAAAAGGAACTTTGTTTTACATTCGAAAGAAGGAGAGAGAGGAAAAAAGCTGATCTACGTGCTAGACATTTCTACTATTATTTTTGATACGCTATGTTAGCTTAACACCACTAAAAATAAAATAAAAAAGAAGAAGAAGATATATTCCCTTACAAAAGAGAGATATTTATTCCCTCGTACTATTTTCATTTTTCCCCTCTTATTTGTGAGTTTATGGAACAAAGGGTCCTAACTATACAATTTATGATGATCACCAAAGATTTAATTTTAACAGTTAAGTCTACAAACTTAACAAGGTATTGTAATTAATTAAGCTCAAATTACAATTTACTATTAAATATTTGACAACAATATACCTGTAGAAGCACGAAATAACATTTGAAAAGATACATAAGGGATAACTAATGTGGAATTTTGAGCATAAAAGAAGCAACTAAGGAATTTTTTTTTTTTTTTCTAAATTTGTAGTTCCAAGAAGATTAAAATGACCATAAATGCCTATTTCCATCCCCTTTCAAATCTTATTTTTCAGTTTATTTTTTCTTAAATAACTTTTTAAACGATGCTATCACGTACTATTTATATATGTTTTTCCATTAAATTTTCATCTTCTTTCAAATCCTATTTTGCCGTTTATTTTCCTATTTAATATCTTTTTAAACGATGCTATCACATAGTATTCATGTGTGTTTTTCCGTCAAATATATTTAACATTAAGTCGCAATTTTCACCTAATTCCTAGGAATCTTAAAATTTTAAGGAATTTCTTACTAAAATTATAACTCGGACAAAATTATCACAATTAGGGACTGTTGTGCGTAAATCTAAATTTATTTGGATTGAGAAATACTTTTTCTTCGGGTTCGGGCCTACGGGGGTTGGGATTTTTCTGAAATTAACAGCTAGGAATCCGAAAAATACGTGTCCCGTACTCGCAGACCCGCCACCCACTCACCCCGAACGTGCTTTCTCTCTCTTTTTTTTTTTTTTTTTTTTCCTTCTCTTTATTCAACGAGAAAGAATCTCGGTCTCTCAAATTTCGCTCCGAATCTCTTCAATTTCCCGGAATCCAAACACGGCGCCACCCCGGCGCTCTTCGAAGCTCTTTCTCGATCTGGATCAGGACCGGAGAGGACACAGTCCGGACACCTCGGCGGAGCCGGCGGCCGCGATGACGGACCCGCCGGAAAATCGCCTCGCGTCGCCTCTAAATTCCGGCGAAGTTCCGGTGAGGATCGAGCAAGAAGTCGTCGGTGAGAATGGCGATGGCGGAAAAGAAGAAGTGGAGAGCAGAGGTTCCAGAGCCGGTAACAGATTGGAACTGGAACGGGGGAAAGCTAGTGTAGGACTAGGAGATGCTCCGGTGAATAACGGTGGCGATAATTCTCCAGGTTTGTCGGTTTTGGTCTTTGATTGGACTCGTGTTTGGTTAGTAGGAAAGTGCAAGGAAAATTAATTTATTATTATTTTTTAAAATTGTTTTTAGAGTAGAATTTGTCGTTGAAGTTATGGAGAGAGAAGTTTTGACAACAGTTGGAATAGAATTAGCGCCTGTTCAAATTCAAAAAATTGAAATTATAGTGAAATTGTTCGGTTTCTTTACGTTCTTGATACATCTTAAATTTCTTAATTCAGGAATATCTGGCAGGAGTGTTGTTAAGCCAAACACATTGCCACTGGAAATATCGAATCTTGAAAAATCGGAATCGAATTCAGGTCGGCTTAAGTTGGAAAGGGCAAAAACGGAGAGGCATAGACATAATAACATACGTTCCGAAGATGCAGCACAGATTTTCGATGACAAAATTTCGGTTCAGCAGAAGGTACAATATATATACTACCAATGATGACATTCTTGTTTATTTTTGATATTTTTTCCTACTAGAGCCTAAAAACTATGAATTGTTGACTCGAGTTCCTTTTTAATTTTTTCGTCGACTCATTTCACCGCTCTTTGGGGGAACTAAGTAGCTTTTTGCTGTGAGCTAATGCAGTTAACCTGTATTGGCTACACTAAACATGCAGAAGTTTTATTGTGCTGTGCTGCCTGTGCATAAGCTTTTACTGCTATAGTATGTAGTTTAATTTGCGAATTCACGATTTGCCCCAGTTTCTTAGTTAATACACCAAGGTAATTTCGGAAACTGTTTCTGAGATATTTTATTTGTTGGGGGCAATGTTCGAAAGAACAGGCGGAAAAGGAGGAAGAGGCAGTGAGTGTCAACGTAGTTTGTTATATGTAATCTTGGTACGTTCAGGTTGTGATGCTGTTCCCCACTGGGACTGATAAGCTTTATACATATAATTCTTTATTTGGGTCCATGCATTTGTCTGGACCTTTTGATTGAGGACTTCTGGAACGAGATGTTAACATGATTAATTATTGTGATCATATGAAAATTACTCCACTATTTGGTTGATAGGCATAAAATTGTATGATTTAGTGAGGTTACAGTAAGCACAGATAGCATTATGCATTGTTCATTTAAAAAAAAGTAAAGGTCAGGTTAGATCTAAGGGAGTAGTCTAGATTTGTCCTGGCATTCAAAGTATAAATGGTGAATGCAATGGTTTTGCATTTCTTGATGTGTAATATATTCCCGTACAAATACTTTTATCATTTCAGTTTGCTATGGCGCATCTACTTAATCATGTTAAACCTTCGTTCCCAAATTATTTTTACTGAAGAACTAAAATTTGTGCAGCTTAAATTATTGAATAGAATAGCTACTGTTAAAGATGATGGAACAGTGGAATTTGAAGTTCCAGGGGACGTTGAACCCCTATCACTTGGAATTGGACCCAACCACACTCATACTGAAGCTGTTGATGATGAGCCTCTTGATGCAACAGACCTTCAATACATACCCCCACTACAGATTGTAATGCTTATTGTTGGCACACGTGGAGATGTTCAACCATTTATTGCAATAGGCAAACGTTTACAGGTGACAGTAATTTCACAATCTATCCTTTTTCCTTTTAGATGTGTTGTATATGTTACATACATGTCATATATGTGTTTACATGTGTGCATCTGTAATCTCTCTATTGATTTTATATTTTGCAACAATATTATCCTCAGAAGGCACATATGTACCATTACCATGAAGGAACTTGAATGTCCTACGTGACAAATAATTTTATTGCAAATCATTTACCAGTAATTCTCAATTATGTGAATGAAGAACTAATCTTAATCTTTTTTGCTGATGATATTAGTAAGGGAAATTTATATTTATTATCTGTATGCAGGACTACGGCCATCGTGTTAGACTAGCAACACATTCAAATTTCAAAGAGTTTGTCTTGACTGCTGGATTGGAGTTTTACCCTTTAGGCGGTGACCCCAAAGTTCTTGCTGGTTGTATGTACCAGATACGCCATTTTGTTGTTTTACTTGGTCCCAGCTATTAAAGAGAAAAAATAAGTAGAAGTAAATAATAAACTAAAGTGACATACACCTGAAGTGGAAGTTAAAGAAAATGTATCGATTGATCAATTTATGTGCCACTATTAATTGCTCAATACATGTGCTAAGTGACCCACATAAAAACTCCAGTGCTTTAGATCTCCATAGATAAATGTTGCATTCCCTATCGTAAATGTTGTTGGATCATTTTTCAAATGATGAGAACAGTTTTCCATGTTGATTTTTCTACTCAATTTGATTTGATTTTTTTTTCTGTTTCTGCAGATATGGTTAAAAATAAAGGTTTTTTGCCATCAGGGCCATCTGAGATACCTATCCAACGAAATCAAATGAAGGAAATTATATACTCTTTACTTCCAGCTTGTAAAGAACCTGATATGGATTCTGGTATTTCTTTTAAAGCAGATGCAATCATTGCAAATCCCCCAGCCTATGGTCAGTCATGTTACTTGTGGATCATTTATTTTCTTCTTGTTGTTGTTGTGTGTGTGTGTGTGTGTGTGTTTTTTTTTTTTATTTTTTGAGTGTTTTTTTCACTTGTAGCATGCTTTTCAAACTTTTTGATGGGGGTCCAGATTTCAATTGTAATTTTAAGTTGAAAGGGTTTTCTGGGGGAAGAGAGGGAGAAACATGTCTATGTTGGAAATGAATTTTGTGGGTAGTATTTACTAAAAAAAAAATCAACCTGCCTGGAAAGGACTTCTACTTGGTTAAGCTGTTGAGACACATTTTATTCCTTAGTACAATGTTATAAAAAAGTAAAAAAGATCTGGTTCAAATAGAATTTGTTAGGATATGGGTTCCTGTAATTGTCTTTCTACTTTATAACCTGGTTTAGTTGTTTAAAAACACACAATTGAAAAATTATTTCAGATACTGTTTATTAAGGTGCCTGTCTTTATCGTCAGTTTTGTCAGATTTTTTATAATATGATAGATATAGGAGATTTAATTGAACTTTTTCTGAAAATCTACGAAAATGGACACCTGCAAGTTGCAAAATGCCAAATGGGATGCTACAGATTGATTGGGATAAAAGAAACAATATTAGGATATCAAAGTGACTTTTTTAACTCTTTATTTGATTTTTTTTTTCTTTTTGGTTTGTTTAATTTTATACTTTTTCCTCCTGTTAATATCTGGCATTCTTTTTTTCCCCCCCTTCCTTACTGACTGTACGAGTTGCAAAATGGTTATACTTCTAATTTATGTTGTCTGCCGATTTACATATTTAAGCTGTTTTTCTACATACTATACTTTTAAAATTTTTTGTCATTCCTGTTGAAGATTCATTTTACATTTGTTCATGTTTATCAAGATACTCATCTTAATAAATGCATCTTTAGGGCATACTCATGTGGCAGAGGCACTAAAAGTACCAGTTCACATATTTTTCACAATGCCCTGGACGTAAGTCTTATTTGGGTAATGAAATCCTACGAAGTTTTTATTATTTAAGTGTTCTAGAAAAAAGATTTTTGTAGAGTCTTTATTGTTGTGTCAATCTTGTCATTCTTTATTCCTACCAGGCCAACTAGTGAATTTCCACATCCTTTGTCCCGTGTTAAGCAACAAGCTGGATATAGAGTGAGTCTTTTTTTTCTTTTAATCTTCAGCTACATTATTATACTGGCATCTATGAGTATTACAATTATATTTTATTTTCTCTTCCGAGATCTGGATTTCTTTTAACATAGTTTTTTGTTCTCGCAATTTTTAGCTGTCATATCAAATTGTGGACTCTTTGATTTGGCTGGGAATACGGGACATGATTAATGATGTTCGCAAAAAGAAGCTGAGACTCCGTCCTGTCACGTATTTAAGTGGCTCACAAGGCTCAGATTCAGATATTCCGCATGGTTATATATGGAGTCCCCATCTTGTTCCTAAACCCAAAGGTGGTTGCTTTACATTTCACTTGTATGTTGTGTATGTCCTCATTCTTGCGTTAAAAATTTTGAGATTGTTGCCGAATCTTATGCTGCTTGGACATGGCCATTGGGAAGAATGTTTTAGAGAGTTTTATGACTAGGTTTAAAAGAAATAGTGATTTGGATTCAGCAACAATGAATGGTGTTTTAGATTCCTTCTTGTACATATGCATACAATGTTCTTTATTTCCCTGCTTTTTTTTTCCCCCCCCCCCTTCTTTAACTCCATTGTCTCTTGCATAATATAACGCTAGTGTTTTATTTATTTACTTATTGGTGAACTACATTCGGTTATTCCTTGATCAACATTTCCTTGTTTTGTGGCTTTTACTTAATTTGCAGATTGGGGTCCAAAAGTTGATGTAGTGGGATTCTGCTTCCTTGATCTCGCATCAAATTATGAACCTCCCGAGGCACTTGTAAAATGGCTTAATGCTGGTGAAAAGCCTATTTATATTGGCTTTGGTAGCCTTGTGAGTTTCGTATCTTAATTCTCTTCCTAGTACTATGCATTTCCTTTTTGTAATGGAACTCACTTGGCTACTTTTAAGGAAGTTTATAAATGTTCTTGTTTGTTCATGTTGTTACCTTAGTGGGTTAAATGGTGTTCTAGTCCAGTTAGCATAATACTCTTAGTCCTCCGTTGTTAAGAATTAAAATCTAATTACCATTTTCTGGGTTCTCATCCTCCAAAAAGTAAAATGATTAAAATTGTGTAGCTTTTTGAGCTTCAAAATATTTCCTCTCTATCTTCTTTTTTCTTTTTAGGGCCGGGGAAGATATTTCCTCTCTTGAATTCTTTATCTTGTTGAAACTTTTTTCTCCTTTGTGTTGTCAGCCTGTTCAAGAACCAGAAAAGATGACCCAGATAATTGTGGATGCACTTGACAAAACTGGACAAAGAGGCATTATTAACAAAGGCTGGGGTGGCCTTGGGAACCGTGAGTTTTCAGTTTGAGTAAGCTTAATATAACTCATTCTGATTTGTGCACTGATCTTCTTCACTTGGTTTTGTTTTGTTTTTATTTTATTTTATTTTTTTTACTGCCAGTGGCTGAACCCAAAGACTCCATATACTTATTGGACAATTGCCCTCATGACTGGCTCTTCTTACAATGCAAGGCTGTGGTAAGGCCCTACTTATTTAGTTCTGTGGCTTCCAATTCAGCATTCTACTGAACAGTTTTGACTTTGGTTGGTTCTCTTATAACAAAAAAGAATTTTTTCCGCTATATGATGGACAAATATAGGCTGCCCTGCCAATGGTAGGGTCTTCTCGTAATTTGGACACAGATGTTAACCAAATGACCCAAACATAGTAGATCATTGATGTATGCTTGGCTTTCTCTGCCATCCCTGACTTGGATGGTCTCAGACGTGGTCAATCTGTGTTTAGGTTTATAAAGTTAAAACTCTTTACGAACTTACCCCCACCAATTCTATTGTTCTTGTTACCAGTTACCATATTCTTTCTACCATCGCCTGGAAAATTTAAATTGTTTAATGCTCTAAACAGGTGCATCATGGAGGTGCTGGAACAACGGCTGCTGGTCTAAAGGCTGCAGTAATGGCCTCTACTTAATTATTGCACTTCAGTATTTTCATTTTCTCGTTAGTATGTTTCTGCCTCATCTTTTTTCTTTTAAATTAATTCTGCCTGATTCTGGTGTTTTTCTTATTATAGTGCCCCACAACTATTGTTCCCTTCTTTGGGGACCAACCTTTCTGGGGAGATCAAGTTCATGCTAGAGGAGTAGGTCCTGCACCTATCCCTGTTGATGAGTTTTCACTTCAGAAGTTGGTTGATGCGATAAATTTTATGCTTGATTCCAAGGTAATTGTTTTTTTTTTAAATTCGATTTTGGAGGATTTTGTTACTATGTATTCACCTAACAGTAATTCCAGGTGAAAGAGCGTGCTGTTGAGCTAGCCAAGGCCATGGAGAACGAAGATGGTGTGACAGGAGCAGTGAAAGCCTTCTTTAAGCATCTTCCTCGCAGGAAGCCTGAGCCTGATCCAGAACCGGTGTCATCGAGTTTTTTCTCCATAAGTAGATGTTTCGGTTGTTCTTAAGTCTTAAGTTCCATATTGACTTTGTTGATTGGTAATCCCTTCACGTGTAGCATGACCTAATGTTCTCACAGTGCTGACAAATCCTCCCCATCTTTGCGTCCCGAGAAGGAATACACACATATATATATATATATATATATGGTATTGCATGCATTTGGCATTAATGTTGCTCATTAGGTTCTCATTTCTACTTCATAACTTGTAATTATTCTATTTTTTGTATTCAATATTCTTCGTTCAGAGTAAAAAAAAAAAGAGGAAAAAAAAAAGGGCAAGGGTTGGTTTTGTTTCCCCAAGAATTTTATGTGCGTTTTATGGATTTACTGTTTGTTTCCCTACAGTAATCCGTTTGAGTGGATCAATCAAAACTTATCCTATGATGCTTTTGTTCTAATATTACGCTAATTCTTTCATACCTGAATAAAAATCTTCTGCATGAGACAAGTTGCAGTGTCATGCAGTCATTGAAGGGTAACTCGTGGATGGATGTGGATTGTCTTGTAAAGTCGTTCCCTCGTATGATGTCATTTAAGGTATAGCGTCTTTGCATTTTGGTGGAGTTGCTTGGGTTCTTACCACTACTTCTGTTCATAATAACGTCGTTTCTGATAAGATATAGAAAGAAGCGCATAGTCATCAATCGTTATCACTATTCACTGGTGAGCGCTGATGTCGTTGTGTAGAGCATTGAACATTATAGTTCTTCTTTGGGTGCCACTTACTGGCTCTTGAATTTTAATCGATTGGGGGATCTCTCTCGCTTACCGGTACTGTAGGACACACTCTCTTCAGGCTATGTTTGGTGGAGAGGGAAGAAAGTAAGAGGGTAAGAAAAATTAAGAATGAGAGATAATGTAGAGGGTGGAAAGTGTCTTTTCCTGTTTGGTGTGAAGGAAAAGAGAAAATTAGTTATTTAAAATGATTTTTATTAAAATTTTAAGATTAGCATATAAGATTATTTTGGTAAATTCACTTTCACACGTTAACAAAATAACTTCTTTTTCCTTTTTTTTTTTTTTTTTTTTCTCTCCGTTTCAGATTATTTGTGTGGGCTTTCCTATTTTTTTTTTCTTTTCTCCATTTCTTGACCTATGTTTTCAATTTTTCTTAAAACTTTTCCATCCTCTCCATTTTCTTAATGCTAATTTCTCTTTTCAATTATTTTCTCACTTTGCTATTGTGGTGCAAAGTGCTTTCATTTTTTGTTGTCCCGGCTTGAATCAAATGTTACGCAAAGCTCAATGCTGATGAACTCCCTTTTGCCAAGTAGTTAACTGTATGTACGAAGGAGAGCTCAATGATGTAATCATGACAGCATTATGTTCTATGTTTTTTTTTTTTTTTCTCCCTCCAGTTGTGACCTTGTAACGAATTTGACATGGGTTTTGGCGTACCTTTGCTGCTTCGATTATATTTTTAAACTCTTAGGGACCTTGCGAGAAAAAAAAAAAAAAAAAACTGATAGGAGCCTAGAATTATGAATCCCATCTGTACAGAGTTTCAAGCCCAATAACGGAACAGAAGGAGATGGTGCACTAAACAGTTCAACAGTTCCACGTTAGACGGAAACGAGGACTTTGTATTTGGTGCCCGGTCCTTTGGACCAATAACAACCGTCAGATTCGTCTTCATCGAGATCACAGCAAGTGGGGTGTGGTAATCCGAATCAGGCTGATTTAATTTCAAACGCACGCAGGCCGCCACGTGTATGGAAGCAACGTGGAGCGGCTCGTATTGGATTCCCTCATTTAAGAGAGAGTGACGTTAAGCGATCAGTCGCTCATCAGTGCATGCAAGGGGAATGAATGGGGGTGAGAAAAGTGACAAATTGCATGGGATTGGCGGTGGAGGATAGACGAGAGAGCAAGGACCAGTTATCAGTGGCTGCTTTGCCCCATAACTACTTATAGAAAAAGCAGAGGATTGCAGCAGAAGAGCCATTCGCAAGTAGAGAGAGAGAGAGAGAGAGAGAGAGAGAGAGAGAGATGAATCTCAAGGCAAACCACTACTGAGTTCCAGACCAAGTGGGGGTGACTGACTTTAGCTTTAAAGTCGCCCAATCCTTCCACATTGGCCATTGGGAGAGAGAGATCACAAAACCTGATCCTTTTAAAGCTTAGCTCCCTCTGACAAAACTGATGACTTACATTGATTCCACACACTACTATCTCTCCCCAATTAATTAGCCACTCACAAAACGACTTTTCTTAAGTGTGAAAGATAAGGGACCACTCTCAATAGACTTATTTAATCTCACTGATCTTCATTAGTAAGATGCAAACAGAGTGTTTTGCCATTTACAAGAGAACTCATTAGAGAAGAAAAAACAAATTAGTGGACTATTATTAAGGTGCCGGCCTATATTAATGACATTAAAAAAAAAACAAAAGAAAAAAAAAACGTTAGAAATGGAATTAACAAAACAAGAGTAAAACCCCTGAAAAAAAGAAAAACCCAATTGTCAGAGAGATAAGTGGGGAAACTATACTCCAATACGTTTATGCAGTCTGTTGTGGAGTGATTGGTGAGAGTTTTTATTCGGATTGGAAAATGGAATCTCTCCCCTCTCTCTCTCTCTCTCTCTCTTATCTTTTTCTTCTTTTTCCAACCCAAAAGCCCATACACCTCTCTAACTCGAAGCACTCTATTTAATAATTACACTCGGAGAGTTCACATTTTCCAACTCTTTTAGAAAGCTTTTGAACTCCGCTTTTTCCTACACTTTTTGATCAGTTCAAACGTCAAAGTCCAAAGCCAGTTCTCTACATTGTTCTCTCTGCCACTATTACCAAGTTACCATTTCTTCAACTTTCTTCATCAAAGGTTCTTCAACGTAATATTATTCTCATTATACAATCACAATTCTTCAACTTTATTTGGTTTTCTCATCTGGGACTTGTTTAAACTTCAAAATTCTAATCAAATTTAGTCTCCTTAACAGATCATATGGAAGACGAAGAGAAAACAACCCAAGTTGGAGCAAGCAATGTAGAAGACACAACAACATCAAGAGTATTCCCTTGTTTGTTCTGTTCAAGAAAGTTTTACAGTTCTCAAGCCTTAGGGGGACACCAAAATGCACACAAGAAAGAGAGAACCGCTGCTAGAAAGGCTAAAAGGGCTTCTGAATGCACCCCACTAAGCTTCTCATCGCATCCACAACAAACCATGGTTTTTGCTCCAAATCAACACGTGGGCCTTCTTCATCCTCCAATGTATATAAACGCTCACGCAGCTAGCTTCCGCTATTTTCCTACTACACACCAATTCTCGGAGCGGTTCGGGTCAAATGGAGCACCCAGGTTTGAGAACTTTGTGTATTATGGTGGGAGTTGTACTTCACTCAATAGTGGTTACCCATGTCAAGAAGAAGAAAAAAGCTTCTTGAATTTGCAGAGAAGCATAAGATGTAATGGCTTCGGTGGAGGTGGTTCGTCTCAATATGGATCTTCAGTGATGACTAATAATCATAATATTGGGAATTGTGATAAGGGTAAAGATCCGAAACTTGATCTTTCTCTCCATTTATAAAATGGTTGATATAATATAGCGTGGTTAGAACGTTGAGATTTTTGCGTTGTTACACTTATTTGGAGAGTTGAGTCTCAATAATAAGCATTTTTAGCTTTAGTACATTTTTTTCGGGATCAATTAGCTTATTGTAAAGGCGGAGTTTCTCGTTGATTAAGGATTTTTTTATGCTATTAAACACTAACTTCGATCAAAGCCAATATCTCTATTTTTTGTATGTCCATTGATTTCAAATCTTTTGCCTCTGACAGCGATTTAAAACAAAAATAATCTCACAAGCTATATCTCTTCAGAGTCCTTTTATATATATAGATATATAGTTTAAAAAATATATATTTTAAGACTATAGGATCTGTTGTGGTCGCATACTTAATCTAATTAGTAAACACACTCTAATGTCAACAAAAATAAATAAATAAATAAAATCGGTTATCGTTTTTGTTTTTCTTATCGGCATAGAAAGCCGTCTCCCTTTTGATTTATATTTCGTAGAAGCCGATACGACATATGATATGTGTGATACGACATACTCAAAACTTTTTTTCCCTTTTGTGTAATATTGCAACTTGGTACTTGTAGATGGTATCTAGCAAGTGATATATCAGTTTTTTTGGTCACTTTGCCTCCTTACATGCATAGATTGTATCATTTTGTTCCGAAATTACAAAAAAAAAAATCACAAATTCTTCAACTTTTAATTTATTTAAAAAAGAGTAATACTATGCAGATTTTTTAATTTATTTAAAAAAGAATAATGCTACGCGGTACTATTGATACTCAACACTACATAATATTCATATTTATGATTATAATAATAATCGGTCAATAACAAAGAGATATATCATAACAAAGAGATATATCATATAGTACTGAGCACTGTATGATATCCTTCAGTATTAATCAAATGATCATTCTTCAAATTAAATAACTAAAAAGGACACATGTTCAATTACAAAATGACCCTAAAGTGACATGTCAGCTGAAAATTATGTTCCATGCCCTTTAACAGAAAGATAATTTTTACAATAATTTGAAAGTTTAGAAAGGACGAGTGTAATATTTACAATTTAGGGGAAAAAAGAATATATATCCTAGACATTTTATGGCATTACGAACAAATCAAACATACTAGACAAAACTCACATTTTTACTCTTTTTGTGAAGTTGAAGGTTGGATTCTGTAGATAATGCTTGAGGTACTAACTTTTGTACCAAAATTTTAATACCAACACATGTAGTATGTGATTTGTCATCATTTAATTAGTGATAATGTTTATATTATTTGTTGTAAGTATTAACATATTAATTAGATAGTGATAATTTACATGCCACTGGTATAACAAAATTTGATACAAAAGTTTGTACATACTAACCTAATTCTATATCAAATGGTGGATTTTTTTTTCTATTTTATTTTATTGTTGTAAAGAAAGTACGACCAGCGTTATCAGACGCAGATTCATTGCCCATTCCTGTTCAAATTGGAGTAGAAATTTAATTTGAGGAAATTAGGCAGAGTGGCAGTTTAGCCCGTTAGCAGTACTACCCTTAACAGTTTTTTTTTTTTTTAAATAGCACTTTTACTATAAAATTTTAAATTTGCACCTACTTTTCCCTTGAGTGATTGAAGTTTGTCTACTAACCAAGGATATTTTTTTTACATACTGCTTCTAAACATATTTATTTAGTTGCTATATGACACTAGTTGAATTTTAGCTTGCTATTTCTATATATATATATATATACATATACACATATATATATATATATATATTTAAAAAAATCCCTCCAAAAATTTAGCCCTGCTACACTAAGCCCCAGTTGCAACCAATTCCCCTATAAAATATGATAAGAGTATTTATAAGAAATGTCCCTTTTTAATATATCTAAATGTCCCTTTTTTACACTTATTTAATTAACGACCGTTTTATAATTTTATTTTGTGAAATAGCCGTTTTTCAGTTGATCTATTTTAAAGAAAATAAATCAATTTTTTTAAAAATAAATCCATTTGGTACAATATAAATCAATTTTATAAAAAATAAATCAATATATTTTCATCTATCAAATATGGAAAAAAAGTTATTTTTCAAATAAGTTTCAAAATTCGGCTATTGCTTAATTGTGTTTGAAAACGGCTATTTTTTAAACAGTAATCCAAAATTCGGCCATTAGGCTTAATAGCCCATTTGATAAAAGGCTAATGGGCCAAGAGCCCAATGTATTAATTTAATGTTTCACCTCAAGCTTCGACTCTTTTCCTTCTGATTTCTTTTATTTTTTTAAATATTTTTTTGAGTTTTATTTTGGTGAGAGTAAAAGACAATACTCCAATGTGATATGACTGGTTAAAAATGGGATCGACCCAATTTCATTTACATTTAATTAATAGTCCTTTTCCACTCTATAAATGGAGATTAATCCTAGTTAATTGAGTAGGCTAATCATTTTTGTCATCTCTTTCAAAGTATAAAATATATAAGATATTATGAGATTTTGTCATTCTTGTGATAGTCATGGTAATTTTCCTCCAACTCAAAAACAAACCAAACTCCAAAAAAAAAAAAAAAACCCACTTGTAGACAAGCTATGGAAGTTTTTTTTGTTTTGTTTTATTATACTTTGACATATACCATATAATCCAAAATTAGAAATCATTTTGCACATTTTAGATTAAATGCACATGGATCCTTTCCAACATTAATTTCGTAGCTAATAACTCAGTGAATAATAATTCTATCTATCTAATATTTCAAAGTTAAACTTTAAGATCATATTATGAATGGCCGTACTTGCCTTTAAATTATTCTAAATTTTCTCTTAACAAACTAAATAGAACAAACAGAAATATATAATTAAGCATGCTCCATTCAAAACCATGGGCGCCAAAGTTGGCTGAAAAAGTACGAAGTCCAAAGCTGGGCAAATGTAAAGAACTATATGATATTGTGTGTGTACATGTATTGTTAATTATATATGTGAGGATTGTGTATGTAATATGCATGGTCAAATATCGATCAAAATGAAGATAATTACGGGTCAGTGAAGCAGAACTCGATGGAATGGATCTCACTAGAAACACTTAAAAATTGGGTCCGAAGGAATGATGCCAGGGGGGAAAAACAGGCAAAAATTCATTAATTAACAATAATGTCACATGGGGAGTTGAGTTATATGATATATATGTGGAAGTAAAGTCATATTCCAATTACAAAATGGATAACATACCCATGTGGCCCAATAATAATAAAAATAATATTATTATTGTTATTGGATAAGAGCCTTTCTTCATCGAAATTATTAGATAGGAAAAAGGGGCTTAGTAAGATGACGTATGATTCTACACGCTTACACATATGATTCTCTGGCAAAGATATTAGAGAGAGCTTTTAATTCAATTTCATGTTCTTGTCGTTTGGACACATGGAAGACAGAGAGAGAGGCTTTTGTTCTAGTGTGTACATGATCCTTTGCCTAAGGGAGAGAATAGGATCAAATTGAACCTTTTAGAGTGAGAAAGAGGTAATATGTATATATATATATATATGTATAGACTTTGATTTTTTGACAATAATCAATAATTTTTCTTGGGTCTTAAGTTGGTGACTGGTGGGTGATACATGAATTAATAGGGAAAAAAAGAAATACCGAAAAGTATTGCATAGTTCATGCCACCAAATGCGCCTCTTTGGTCCAAATAATCTGCTTATATATATGGACAAATATAGCCTTATACATAGAGGTACGTACATGGCAGCAGTCAAACAAATGTTAGGCGGCGTAAGCAAAATTTTCACATTCTTTCTCGATTATTATTTGGGGATGACAAACATCCGTAGAAGTAATTAAGAAGGAAAATATTATAACGTTGATTTATTTAATTAATTCATCATCAATCCAATTTTTTAATTGGAATAAATCATTAATCCAGTTTTGGGTCAAAGTTAAATTTAGCCAATTAGTTAAATTTGGCTACTAGCTATAATTAAGTTAATCTGGCGGTAAATTACATTTATTAAAATTGAAATCATATAAAAATCATGATGACTTTAATTCTTAACTTCAATGGGTATAAATTTGTGCTGTTGTTCAGATTGTAATGATTAAACAGAATAACGGGAAAATTCGTGGAAAATAGAGTATAATTAAGTTAAATTCTAAAGAAAAAAATTCCTCATTAATTAGATTGCCAGGTACTGCCCATTAACTTGATGGTCGTTTCATATAACGATGAATTTCGTAATTAAAATGGTGGTGATATTACAATTATTGACTTATATTAACTTTTTTTTTTTAATAAAAACAAGTAATTATTTTTATTTAACGTTGAATAACGATGATTATTAGATTTTTAGGTACTATGCCCACTAACTTGATCCCAACAACAAATTAAAATTCCATATAATGTGTATTAAAATGGGATCAACGAGCTATTTTCTTCTTTTTTTTTATTTCTTTTTTCCCTCATCTGGCTATATATTAATAACAACTTGGTTAAAACAAAGACCGTAGGTTGTGGCCTTGGGTTCTAAAGATCTTCCGTGCAACATAAGACAGATCAACGAAACAGCAAGAGTACTTATCGCTTTTCAAAATATTTCTTGAACTGTATAATAATAAAATAAAAAGTATATCCTAACGTATATATTAATTATTTTATCTTTAATTCGTTGAAATATAATAATAATAATACATACTTTTTTTAAAGCGATAATAATACATACTTTATACACATGTAGAATACATATACTTTCGATGAACGTGAACAAAGTACTCCTCGGTATACGTACGATAATAAGGTATATCTAGTAAAGCAATATATTATTTTGACCAAACCAAAAATTAAGGGTACAGGCATGCATGATAGCATGCGAAGCATTACCAAGTAGCTGGCTATTCTACTTATAAAGTTTCAATTTCTTTTAATTTCTTAATACCGTATTATTATAAAAATTAGAAAACATTGGCTAGCTACCCATGCCCTAAATTTTAGGGTAGTTTCTCTTTAAATATATAGAAAGCAATCATAAGGGTAATGAATTTGGCTTAGTATGCAGGTCACTTCTTTTGTGGATTCAAGTGCATTGTGAGCAATATTGTGAACAATAATATATAATTCACCATTTCCAGCCAAAAAAAAAGTACATTGTGAACAATAATATTGTTAATTTGACAGACAAAGGTGCTGCATATTCTCTTTAGCTTTTGGCATGTATTATAGCTAGAATATTCGCGGGCTCATCCAATTAAATATAACAAGACTGTGTGTTTATTAATAGGTCATATGTAAAATAACATTAGCCATCTTAATTTTCTCATTAGGAATCTTAAGTCAGTACAAGTGTCAATACAACGTCTGCACCACATGATACTGATTATTAGAGTTCTTAGTATCACATGTGAAATGTATATTGGTAGATTCTCTTCTCACATGCCACATACCTTAAATAGAGCCTATACGTGCATAAGAGTAATGCAGATGCTCTTATAATTTTAAAATCATACAATTATCATATAGTTTTTTTTTTTTTGGGATTCTATTATATATGCATATTTAATAATACCTAAGACCTATCCGAATTCTAAAATTTAATTTCTTATACGTATATGGCACCTTATAGCATAATCCGTAATCTAATTGACTTTTTGATATCAACAGCTCGTAGTGGGTGGCAACTCTCGTGAGATTTGATTTACGATATTAATTTAATTGAATTTAAAAATTTTAAATATAATTGATTATTATATTAAGATGTACATAATCTATACATACACATATATCTAGAGAGAGCAAGAACAGGCAGTTTGCATTATTAGCATGTTGCCTGATTTTTGGATGGGGACAAAAAGTAAGACAAATAAGTGGATCGATCCATACCATATACTCTGATTACTATAAAAGCTTCTGTGTGGTCGTAATCTAAAGTGAAAATTCATATATATGTCAAAAGACTTTAGACTCACAGGTGTACTTTCAAAATTAATCTAAAAGAAAAGGTCAGAAAATGTACTTTTAAGTTATCTGAAATTATGAAAATACCCGTACGACCAATCCCAAAGGGGAGAAAATGTAATTATATTTTTGAAAAAAGATATATTAAGTCATATTCATCGAGGTTTTGTTAACAATGAATTTAAAAAATTACAAAATGTAAAATTACAAAATGTGATTTGTGTGTGTAAAAAGTTGATCAATCAAAGCATGTAAAAGAGATAAGAATTTTATAGTGGTTCGTCTCCAAAAAAGATGAGTCTACGTCCACTGCTGTTCACTATTTTCTGGGAGATTACAAGAGAGTACAGAGAGTGTTCAGAAAGTAAGTCCTTAAGATTTTTCTTTTTCCCTAAAAAACTCCCTCACGATAACATTGATCTTCCCCTTATATAGGTAAAGATAGTTTAATGTTTCCCGATTATAAAAACAGGTAAGTATATAATCAGAAAATACAATTTGAGTAACAATATAACTGGGTAATAACCTAAATGAAATAACTGATCGATCTTGAAAGAGAATCTTTTGTTTCCCTTTCTTTGTAGACTATCCATTTGACGAAGCTCGGTCTAGTTTCCTTTTCATTTTGATCGTACTTAACTTATTCAGATTAGGTCGCACTTTATTCGGAGGGAGGTCGCATTTAACTTACTCAAAAGAGGTCGCACTTAACTTACTCGTACAACCTGTCACATCCTCTTAGTTGTTAACTTTCCCTTTTTTGGCATTGACCATCATCTAGTTTTTAGACCGCACAATAATTGTCCCTCAACTTCATTAGTTCTTTAGTACAAAATGGAGCTTCCTTCTATTAAGTGCGAGCTCATAAATACGACGTCATGACATTATTTCAAGATCTTCGAAGAGTCGTCAATTCTCAAATCACATCTTTTCAGAACTACACGTATCTTTTCCTGACAGATGAAACCACATGTCACATTTTCTCAGCAAAACTTGAGGAGACTTTTCTATTTTTTGAGCAGACATAATGACAGTGATGACGCCAGCTATTGTTTTAAATCGAGTCGTTTCAAATTTTGAAAAGATACCGATTTAATTTCGGAAAATCAACTCCCACGTGAATTTCGGCTTTTGGATTTGAAAATTTAATACTTTGATCAACGGCTGTGATTTGGCGACACCAGTGACATATATATCGAAAAATCACTCCGCCTCTTCTTCATTACTCAAACTCTATCGCCTCCTGCTTCTCTCTCCTGAAACGCGAAGCGTCCACAGAGCAATTCTTCCGGCGTCGTTCTGTTTCTTAGCTCACACAGCTTTATCATCTTCTCCGACAAAGTTATCATCACAATTCTTCAGACGTCATCTTGGTCCCTCCGTCTTCGAAGAAAGGTTAGTACATATCCTCTCTCTCTTGTTCTTCGATTTTTCCAGAACTTTTATTTACAGATCCTATTTCTAGAAAGTAAGAACAAACCGGAGAGTCTAAATATTCTGAACATAAAACCATCCCATATTCGGATGAACTGTAAAAATGGAAAATTTTCAGAATCCCTCCATTAATTTATAGAATATACTCTTTAGATGACTGATAGACAGAAGAACTTGTAGAAGAATTTTAGGATATGAAACCTTATTTTTTGAAAATCATAGTCAGTCGAGTGATGAATTATCGAAGAACTGCTCGAATAATTTTTATGAATCCGTAGATCGATTAGAAAAAATTCGATGAGTAGCTTATTGATGTAATCTTAGGATGAGACTCCAAAACTGCTCGCATATAGCTAAGATCTTTGATGCTTACATAGGACTAAATCCATCCATATTTCTTTTCAGATGTCTAGTAGTGAGGATCTTAGGGAAGGGAATGCATTCTCAGAAGAATTTTCCAATTCCAGCGTTAGCAATATGAACCTCGAAGACTACCTTGAGCCAGAACCTGAAGTAGAAATAACCCAGGTCAGGCAAAGTAGTCCTCGCATAAGCGACCTTCCTCAAGACCAATGGCCTCGGCATATCAGAGATACCCCTACGTTCGCAACAGGTTATCAATATGTAGAGGGAGATTTGTCATGTACCAATGTAAAGACAAGCTGTTCAACAAACAAGCTCAAGAAAATCGTTTACAACTATAAAATCGACGTCCCTCTACACCTTCCCATAGAGTTTAATCGACTACACACACCTCCTCGTGGAATTGCCTCATTCTCGGAAGCAGTTTTTAGATGCGGTGTCCACCTCCCACTTTATCCTTACATAAAATCAATCGTCGATTATTATGGAGTCGTCCATTTTCAACTAACTCCAAACACTTATAGATACATGGTAGGTCTGTACATACTATACAATAAACTAGGCTTAGAGACCCCTACTTCTGAAGAGTTCGCTTGGTTTTACCAAGTGAAATCAAACCCATCAGACCTCGGCTTCTTTTATGCGAGCAAGTGGTCGAATCAAGCAATAAAAACTATCTACAGAGTTTGCAACAATATGGAAAAATGGAAAATCTATTTTTCCACTTTTACTATGCAGATAATGGCCTCTTTCAGAACCCTGGTAGGTAACTTTCAGCTTATCGCCTTTTCTACATAAATATATTATTCTGATCGCACTCGTATGTCGTCGCAGATAATAGAGAACGACCAGGATTCTCCAGAGAGCAGCTCGCAAGGGTATATAAAATAAACAATATTCCGATCGAAGAGTTTGATTGGAAGAAACTTGGGACGACCAAGGACTTGGTTGCTTGCAGACTGTTTCCAAGGGGAGCCACCTTCCCAGATTCTACTAACCGTCCCACCTAACCTTTGAGCTCGAAGAAGAAGCCGAGGAAACAGAAGGAAAAGGGGGCCTTGTCTTCAAAACCCAGGAAACGAAAAGCACCTGCTACTCCTAGTGTCTCGGAAGCATCCTCTTCAGACACTGCATCGCCACCAATCTTTCATCAGCAAGAAGGTAGTTATTTTTCTTTTTACTCTCATCGCATTATGTCACCTTGCATGCTGACTCACATATTTGTACAGAAATGGTTATTGGCAGTGGACTGCGAGCACTGCCTTCCACTCTGGGGTCAATGGCAAAGTCCAAGACACCAGAGAGCACACCTCTAATGACAAAAGGGAAAGAGAAGGTCGACACTTCAAATAAACGAAAAGTCGCCTTCGAGGATATCTTAGCAAGCACACCTCCTCCTCAATCTCCACTAACTGCGAGCCAACCTGAGCCCCTCAAGGAGACGGCTATTTCTGATGAAGGACCGAGCTAAGTCGATAAAGACAAGGAGCTTTTCGTACTTCTTCATCAACTGCTGGAAAAAGCTGGTATGAGCGCGACTTTCATCGACTGTTTTACCTCGGAAGATGGCTGGGAGAGGATGTTGGCGAATGTAAGCATCTTCTACTTTCTCTCTTTAACGTACTTTTCTGGTATTGATATGTTATATTTTCAGACTGCTGCAGTTGCTGTTTTGATGCATGATCCGGTCCTCGAATGTATTGAAAAAGCCAAAAAAGTCGAAGAAATAACCTAAGCATTCGAGGACTTGGAAAAGGCTCGTGAGGAAGAGAAAAAATCCTTCGAACTAGAGAATCGGCAGCTACGCGAGGATCTGGCCAAGGAAAAGCTTGAAAAGGAGAAGCTCGAGGAGAAAATTAAAGAACTTGAGAAGACAATCTCCGAGCATCCGGATATTCTAGAGAAGGCAACGACAGAAGCGGCTCACAAGGCTATAGAAGAGTTCAAGGCCACCGAAGGCAAGGAGATCGAAGAAAAAGCTAGTGATATCACCTCGTCGACCATAATATATAATATCTTCTACGAGCATCCAGATTTCGACTTTTCCATCCTCGGCGAAGATGTGGTCAAGCTTGTCCAGAATTGGAGGGAAGCGGAGGCTGCCAAATCTGGAGACGGTGGAGCGAGCACATCTGCATAAATTTTTTTTATTTTAGATCAATGTGGGCTTTGTCCCTTAATTTTTTGTAATACTTTGCTTGCATACAGGTGCAAGCCTTTATCAATGAATGAATGCTTTCTTTATTAGACGTTTTATTCCTGCAAAATAATTAAAACACTATATTGCAATATAAAGATATATAATTTAAACAAGTAGTCAATCATTAGGTAATTGATCAGTACGCTATTGCGATTCGAATCCAATACTTAGAACGGGTTTTAAGTGTTAGAATAGGTTAGGTCGCTTCAGAAAAAAGCAAATATGAGTGGTGCGAACTCAATACTATTTTTCAAAATTTCCATAGCAAAATGTAATATAGCTATATATCACATCGAACAATGAATGTTTTGCTTAGTCACTTTGTTGTTCGAGGAGGGAAATTGCGTAATACGACATGCTATGGCATGAAGCGAGGAGAAAATCCTAAGAAATTTTAGAAATTTTGGCGATCTAAAATTCCAATCCCTCTAAATGGACGTTTTGCATAATCCCTTAGGAAGCAAGTAGGAGATAAAATTATTCTGATCCCACTACCCCCCGAGTTTTATGGTATTCGAAGACTGCCATAAAATTATAAAAGATGAACCAAATCGAATGAGCGATGAGGAGACACCCTTATTGATGATGACGAATGACGAATGATGAATAACGAATGACGAATAATGAATAACGACCAATGAATGATGTCATTCGTTGATTAATGACGAATACATGAAGATATCTTTATTGATGAATGATAAATACATGAAGATATATATGAAGATTTACTGATAATAGCGACGAAGTTGTTCTGTATTCTAAGTATGTTCGATCTTTTGTCTACTAGTGCGAGCTAACTTATATCTCCCAGGTCGAATAATGGCATCAATAACATATGGTCCTTCCCAAGAGGGTCCAAATACACTGGCACCATGCTCTTTATTATTAGATAGAACCTGTCGAAGAACAAGATCACCAACTTCAAACCTTCGGCTTCAAACTTTAGAGTTATAATATCGAGCCGTGCGCTGTTGATATGATGGGATCCAAAGCTGAGACTACTCGCGCATTTCTTCCAAAAGATCGAGCTCAATCCTCATCAGTGTGCTATTCTGATCTTGCTCATAGGTAGATCGTCATAAAGAGCTCGCACCAATTTCTACTGGTACCATTGCTTTGTATCCATAAGCTAAAGAGAATGGACTTTCTCCAGTAGTGGTTCGTTTAGTGGTATGATAAGCCCATAATACTTTAGGGAGTACTTCTGGCCAAGCTCCTTTGTGCTCTTCCAACTTTTTCTTAATGTTCTGTTTAAGTATCTTATTTATAGCCTCGACTTGTCCATTGGCTTGTAGATGAACAACAGCAGAGAAATTCTTCTTGATGCCTAAGTTGTCGCAGAAGTTACGGAACTTATCGCAGTCAAATTGTTTCCCATTATCAGAAATTATGGTATGCGGTATACCATAATGGCAGATTATAGATTTGTAAACAAAATCTATCATCTTCTTTGTAGAAATAGTACTCAAGGCTTCAGTTTCTGTCCACTTGGTGAAATAATCGACTGCGACTACCGCGTATTTTAATCCACCTCACGCCAATGGAAGCATTTCGATAATATCAATTCTCCACACTAAAAATGGCCATGGACTGGTCATTGGAGTTAGAGGAATAGGTGGCATTCTAGGATTAGTTGCAAATCGTTTGCACTTGTCACACCTTTTAGCAAATTTTATTGTATCCTTCTTCATAATTGGCCAAAAATACCCTTATCTTAGAACTTTGTTCGCAAGTGCCTGCCCTCCAGAATGATTTCCACATATTCCTTCGTGAATTTTCCTCATAATGTAATGTGCTTTTTCTTCATCGACACATAATAACAACGGCGAACTAAAACTTCTTCGATAAAACTTCTCGTCATAGATGACATAGCGAGCTGCCTTCATTCGAAGTCACGTTGCATCGTCTTTGCTTTCGGAGAAGTCGCCATTTTGTATATATTCCATTATAGGATCCATCTAAGATGGTTTCTTGTCAACCAGTATGGTTATTTGGGGCTCTACTTCGATACTTGGTTTTGTAAGAACTTCGATAGGGACCACCTTTAGTAATTCGGCATCTTTTATCGAAGCGAGCTTAGCTAGAGCATCTACCCGAGTATTTTTAATGTGAGGAAGAAGTTGAATATTATAGGCAGTACATGTCGAGAAGAGTCTTCGTACCTCCTTTAAATAAGCCATCATTTTTTCTCCTCTTGCTTGATAATCACCGATCATTTGACAAATGACTAGCTGGGAATCGCTGTATACCTCAATCATTTCGACCTTCATTTCTCGTGCGAGCTTTAGCCCAGCTATCAGTACTTTAGATTCTGCCTTATTATTTGATGCTGAAAATTTTAAGCGAAGTGCACAATAAATATTGTGCCCTTTAGGACTGATTAGCACTAATCCCACAGCGGCTCCATTCTCATTCGACGATCCATCAACGTAAAGTTTCCACATTTTTGATAAATCTGTTGTATTTTTCGATTACTTCTATGGGAACATTGATATCATATGTAAATTCTGCAATGAAATCTGTGAGAGCTTGCCCTTTAGTCGCAGTGCAGAATTGAAAATTGATATCAAACTGACTCAACTCAATTGCCCATTTGAGTAGTCGTCCTGAAACTTCAGGTTTTTGCAAAACCTGCTTTAATGGAATATTCGTGAAAATTTTGATGGAGTATGCATGAAAATAAGGTTGAAGCTTCCTGTTTGCGACGATGAATGCTAATGCCAACTTCTCCATCTCTGGATATCTTGCTTCGGCATCGAGCAATCTTTTATTTACGTAATATACCGGTCATTGTATCTTTTCTTCTTCTCAAATTAACGCAGCACTTGTCGCATATTTGGAAACAGCGAGGTATAAATACAATTCTTCCCCCAGGTTTGGCTTCGACAAAGTGGAGGAGAACCTAAGTGTACTTTCAATCCTCGAAATGCCTGCTCGCATTCTTCTGTCCACTCGAACCTCTTCGAACCCTTTAATACTTCAAAGAATAGTTGGCACTTATCTATTGACCTGGATAAAAATCGACTTAATGCAGCCACTCTTCCCGCTAGGTTTTGAATGTTTTTGGGTTTGCGGGGGGATTGCATATCGATTATGCTTGTATCTTCTGGGGATTAGCTTCGATTTCTCACTAGTTGACCATGAACCCCAGGAATTTTCTAGATCCTACCCCGAATATGCACTTCTGGAGGTTTAGCCTCATCTGATATTTTTGAAGAATGTTGAACATCTCATCAAGATGCTTGATGTGATCTTCAGCTTCCTTCGATTTTACCAGCATGTCATCAATATATACTTCCATTGTCTTGCCAATTTGCTTTGCAAACATCATATTGATGAGACGCTAATGAGTTGCTCCCGCGTTGATGAGTCCAAAAGGCATCTTCTTGTAATAGTACAACCCTTGGTCAGTGGTGAATGAAGTATGCTCCTCATCAGGCTCGTACATGGGGATTTGATTATATCTAGAATATGCGTCCATAAAGCTTAACAGTTCATGTCCTGACGTCGCATCTATGAGTTGGTCAATTCTCGAAAGAGGAAAACTATCCTTCGGGCACGCCTTATTGAGGTCGCTGAAATTGATATAAGTTCTCCACTTCCCGTTGGGTTTCTTTACTAAAACTGAGTTTACAAGCTAGTTTGGATAGAAAGATTCCCTACTGAATCCAATCTTAAGCAGCTTCTCTTCCTCTTCTTTTAATGCGACGTAACGTTCTGGATTCATGACTCTTCTTTTTTGTCATACAGGCTTCCTCGTCGTATCTATATTGAGGCAGTGACATATGATATTCAGATCAATCCCCACCATATCCGAATGTTGCCATGCGAAGATATCCAAATTTGATTTCAGAAAAGCGATTAATAAAGCTCACACGGGTTCTTGAAGTTTCGCTCCGATTTTAAGAACCTTCGAAGACCTATCGATTGTCACATCTTCCAAGTTTTCTATAGGCCCAGTTTTGACCTCACCATCAATTTCTCGAGGGTCGAGGTCATCGATTAACATTCCGCATGACGCTTCGCCTGACGCTTCTGATGCTTTCCTTGATGCTTCTCCTTGTAGCTGGACCATCATTGTGTGAGGTGTCATATCTTTTGTTGCGACCTTTATTGAATTATTATAACAAGTCCTCGCATCATATTGGTTACCACGCACCTCGCCTACTCCTTGTTGAGTTGAGAATTTCATAGCGAGATGATAGATCGAAGTTACTGCTCGAAGTTCCCTCAGTGTCGGTCTTCCTAGTACAACATTAAATGCAGAGGGGCAATTCACAACTAAGAATTGGGTCATTACCGTCGAAACCCTAGGATAGGTTCCAACGTTGACCATTAACTCAATCATACCCCTGGGCATTATGCTGTTATCAGTAAATCTGTAGAGTGGGGTGACGGGGGGCTTCAGGTCGCTTTCACTCAATCCTATCTTTTTGAAGGTATCATAGTACAGGATGTCGACAGCGCTGCCATAATCAACCAATACTCGCCATAGCTGCGTGTTTCCATAATTGATCTTTATGACTAACGCGTCATTGTGCGGGTAATGGACCTCCTTGGTATCCTGCTCCATGAAAATAATATCCATATCTGGTACACGTTGAAGCTTTCGTGGTCACTGCTCGAGATGCATGACATTAGTTAATAGTTGTTGTTGCACTTCTCGTGCATACCTATCTTGTGCTCTCTTCGAATTTTCACTGATGTGCGGGCCTCTAAAAATAGTTCGCACCTCATGACTAATTTCAAGAGGTCACTGTAGGTCTTCTTCTCGCCTTTCATTATTCAGTTTAGTGTACTGCCGCAGTCGCCCTTATTTAATTAATCTTTCGATTTTATCTTTCAAAACAAAGCAATTATTGGTATCATGTCCAATGTCATTGTGATACCGGCAGAACTTGTTGGGGTCGCGCTTCGCTCTATCTCTTTTCATTGGTTCCGGTTGATGATACCTTTCCTGCAGGTTCGTGACCGCATAAATATGATCTATGGGTACGTTTAGTTCAGTATAGTTATTGAATCTCATGGGAGCTTTTGGAACCTCCTGTTTTTTCTGTTAGGGCTGCTTTTCAGTTGTTTGTTCATTACTCCTTTTATTCGACCTTTTATTATTGTTGTTGTTTATGGTCGCATCTTTAGCAGCATCCTTTCTTCCTTCCTTTATGACCTTACGAAGATTTTCGCGTGAAGATTCCACCCTTAGTTTCTGGTCGCTCCCCAGCCGTCATTAGAGTTAAAATTCCTCCCTCAAGTAGGTTGTTGACCTTTACTAATTCTGAAGTAAAGCGATTTAGGTAAGATCGTAGAGTTTCTTTTGGGCTTTGCCAAATAACAGACAGACTGACCAGTGGAATAGTGAAATTCTTCGCAGCCTAAAATTGCCTCAAGAATGCAGTCTGGAATTGTTGTCAGGATGAGATTGAGCTAGACTTGAGTCCTCGGAACCACTTCTTCACTGCTCCTATGAGAGTTACCGCAAAACACCTGCAACATTCGAGATCATTGACACAATATAGTTCCATCAGGTCATTGAAGTGATCCATATGATCCTGCGGATTAGTCTTCCCATCGAAAGTATTTATGGTGGGAAGTTTGAATCCGGCAAGTAAAGTAGCAGCTCGAACCTCCTCGCTGAATGACGATTGATGATACCTATCAGTGAGCTCATTGTTCCAGCCGGTAAGTGTATCTAATACGATAATCAAATTGTGAACATCGACATTCGGAGGGAGATGAGGAATATTATCTTTTGCTGGTGGTAGGGGTGTCCCTTAGTTATTATCTCGATTTAAGGCAGATTGGTCAGGCAGGATCTGCTACGACCTTTATGGGATTTCCATTGAAATAGTGCGACGAGATCAACTTTGATCGTTGAGATGTGATGTGGATTGTTCTTGACTTCGTCGCTATTCTAGATGTTGTCTCAGGTCAGTAGGATTCTGTCGAGATTCCCTACTAATCCTTTCAAAGACACTCCTCGATTATCATTTTGCTCGTTGTTTAGACCATTATAATTGATGGTCAATCTCCCAGAAGGTTATCGACGATTACGATTTGTGCTTAAACTTTCAGTTCCGGATTCCAGGGGCAAGTCTGCAACCTTACCTTTTCCCTTAGAAGTGTGATCTCCATGACGCTCTTGTCGGGCTTTATGCTGTTCGCGGCTCCATGTCTCTAGGATCTGAATTCCTCTCTCAGGTTGTTGAGTAGGACGTTCTCCGGAACATTTGTGCTGTGGTGGAGTTAGCATCTGTCCCTCAGCAAGTCATCGTAGAGGGTTATTAATCTGACTTGTAATTTGCTGAAAGTTCACCAGTGCTTCCTCCATGCGATCCTGTCTCTGGACAATATTTTCCAGTACAGTCATGGCAGGCAGATCCTGTGCAGAGTCTTCCTATGCAGCAGTAATACTTTGAGGATGATTTTGGCTAGTTCTGGTGTTTCTGATAGTGTTTCTGGTGTTTGCCATTGTTGAAAGAAGCGGAATTGACAAACTTTTCTGCTGGAATAGATCTCCTTCTAGCGCCAATTATTGACGGAGGTTTTGTCAACAATGAATTTAAGAAATTGCAAGATATGACTTGTGTGTGTAAAGGGTTGATCAATCAAAGCATGTAAAAGAGACAAGAATTTTATAGTGGTTCGGCTCCAAAAACGATGAGCCTACGTCCACTGCTGTTCACTATTTTCTGGGAGATTACAAGAGTATAGAGAGTGTTCAGAAAGTGAGTCCTTATGCTTTTTCTTTTTCCCCTAAAAAGCTTCCTCACGGCAGTATTGATCTTCCCCTTATATAGGTGAAGGTAGTTCAATGTTTCTCGATTATGAAAATGGGTAAGTATATAATCAGAAAATACAATTTGAGTAACAATATAACTGGGTAATAACCTAAATGAAATAACTGGTCGATCTTGGAAGAGAATCTTTTGTTTCCCTTTCTTTGTAGACTATCCGTTTGACGAAACTCGGTCTAGTTTTTTTTTTCGTTCTGATCGCACTTAACTTGTTCAAAGAAGGTCGCACTTTATTCAGAGGGAGGTCGCACTTAACTTACTCGGAAGAGGTCGTACTTAACTTACTCGTGCGACCTGTCACGTCCTCTTAGTTGCTAACTTTCTCTTTTTGGCATTGACCATCGTCTAGTCTTTAGACCGCACAACAAGTCACAACTCAAATTGTCTCTCCACTTTTTCTCTAATAAATTCCATACACATCATCTTAGAAAGAAACTCACTAAATTTCTCTATCTTAATTAGGTACTGTACAAAATATACATAACGGAGCGGTCATAAAATAACACAATCAAAGTGGACAGATTTTATTAGGTGATTAAACATTTATTTGATACGTAGCCATATATACAAAGGATAAGACCTCAGAGCCATTCATTTATTTTCTCATCACTCAGCTCTGCTTTTTTTTTTTTTTTTGGGGTTGCTTTTATAAGATTAATATTCGTTGTTGGGACTGGATCATAACCTAGCTAGCCATATATCGGAACCCTATCCATTGCATTGTATCATATACGTAATTACAAGTCGGCTCCATACCAGTCATTTTCAGCTGGCATGTCTCTTTTTTTTTTTCCTCCAAAAAAATTGACCATAGCTAGATTACAAGTTTTCCCTCATTTTTAAGAAAAGACATAGATTGATAACTTAAACTAGAAATTTTCAAATTAAACAAGAGAATCTCATTTCGATGAGTTTCTTTTCATTTGAGAAACTATTAATGAGTAATATATAAAGAACACTTGGGCCAAATTTTGTAAATTAAGCCAATGCCCCAGCAGAACATATGCACACATTGGTGACACAAATAGTAATTAATAAGCCGTTATTTTACAAATAAAAGACTTTCAAATTCATTAATTATATTCCGGAAGTTGTGACTATTCATTCTTTTAACATTACATGAGACTAATAATTCATAACTATTGGGGAAAAAAAATACTCTTCTTCCACTGCGGTAAAAGTTCAATTAATACTCCTTTTCTTAGTGTTATACAGAATTGTAAATTTGTAATGAAATGTTCATACTCATATAGTATTCATACCTCTACCTTCTAGAAAAAAAAATCATAGTTAATAATAATAATAATAATGATAATAATTAGTGTTTAACGAAATATATACTTGTGTGAGCTAGGTTGACGTCAATCAAGGACTAATTATAAACTTTTAATTTATTTCTTTGTTTTGTTCTGTTTTGTCAGGAAGTATTGGACTGTAGTCACAATCCGAAATTTAATTCAGCTTATAAATTGATGATTTGTTGAATTTATGTTAGTGCCATAGTGGTCATTAAGAATCCAATGGCACTACTTTTAGACAAAATATGGTCCGTCTTAATTTATTCCAACGGCCGGAACAATACAAAGGTTAGGGTATGAAGACTACAGTCTCCAAACAATATTATTAATTTCTATTTGTGTTTGACTATACTATGTCAAACCCTCATATGCTTCAAAAGTCAGACCTTAATTTTGTACTTCTTCCCCTCAACCCTCTAGTAGTTCTCTTTGTCTGTTAATGTCGGAAAACAATGGCCACTATCGTGGATATACGTACGTAGTTGGAGAGGTTTCACCCAATGTTTACCCCTTTGTCAATACCACTAGCTAGCTCAATGGTAAATTTGATGACAACAATTAATAATTAAAGTAATGACTTAGTTTATCCCTAGCTTTCCCAACTTCTCCGTAGTGCTTTACCAAAGAACCCGCTCATCGCCTCAACATTCCAGAAACTCAATTTTTTTTTTATTTAATTTTGGCGTCTGAATTCATTTCGAATCAATTAATAAATGCCACAATGTGTCTAAAATTTAAAAACTATCTAATTGATTTTAGCCCTCTAATATTTCTTACTCTCCTAAATATAAAAGAAATCGTCATACTAATATGATCTAAACTAACATTAAGAAACACAGTTACCTAAAAACTAAAAAACGTTTAGAAACACACACGAGTTACAGATGTTACAAAATCCATAGAAATCAAGGAAAAAAAATGTATTAGTTGAGGAAAGGAGTGCATATATATAAATATATGAAAGAAAATCACTGCTCTGTGTACAAATAGTACTCATAATGAATAGGTAAGCATTATATTATCATTCAATGTTATTCAAGCACAAGAAATAAAATAATTGACAAGTAAAAAAAAAATTAAAATAATTAAAGGTAAAAATGAGAGAAAAAGGAAACTTGATAGACCGATAGTTATGTCTAAATTCTAATTAAAATTCATATTCCAAGAGATTCGTCAATAAGAAGGACCAAAAAGAATTAGGAACGAAACTGAGGCCTCCTTGATTAGCGGTTAGCGGTCCATGTGAAAGTCCCTTATGTGTTAGGTTTTTGATATAATGAAAAAACTCCTAATTTTCTCCAGTCAATGCATATATATATATATATATATATATATATATATATATTCATTACAATCCAAAAGAAATTTCAACTCTTAACAATTTCAAATTTCGTTCAGGGAATTTGGTCGGAAGCGTAAACCTAATCAGGCCTTAATTCTCTGTCTCTACCTAATTCTATTGATGCTTAATTAATTAAATTAATACTTTGTCCGTAACGTTATATATTCCTCCAAGGCAAAAAGATGTATATTGTTGGGTTGAGAATTGAGATCGATCTTGCATATGGAAACGTTTTAAGATTAAAAACGTAACGTGTAAGATATTAATTTCATTTTTATTATAATTCTGTTATATGTCATCTTGGCTTAATGCTTAATTTCTGGGTAAACTAGTCCTTTTTGCGGGTACATGTTTTCAGAATTTATCTAAATAATTTTCCTTATTTTTTGAGCTCCCTGTTCAATTAATTAGATAATACACATTATTTTGGGGTCAAACTAATAATTTGAATGCTTTATTCTGCATTATTTCGAAGACCATTAGTTCAAAACTGATGACATTAATTAAACCATAAATAATCGAGTTATAATAATGTATGCCATTAATATGGTATAAATATATATATATATATATATATATATATATATATATACTTAAACCATTAATGATGAAGCAACGTGGGGAGGGTATTTCGTCTTACTATCTTGGCTACTTAATAGTCATCATTCAAGACCAGATAAAATCTAACAAGTTCAATAATAAAGTTCGTATATATATATATATATATATATATATATATATATATTTATTTATTTAGGTCGCCAACATCGTAAGAATGTTTTTTTAAGGCTCGTTAGATTATCGATAATTATAAAAAGGTATATAAAAATACGTACATATTAATGATATAAATAAAAAATATACGAATAAATTTTTATTAATCAAATTAATATTTATAGATAAAAAAATACCATCTCAATTATTGTCTATATGTCTATATATATATATAAAAATATAAATTTCGTCTTGATTAGAGGTTTTCTACGCTTACGTGTAACTGAATTATTGTTTAATGAATTAGAAATGTACATACTAATCTTGTATTTATTATGTGTACATACAACAACACACTGTTTAATGAATTAGAAATGTACATACTAATCTTGTATTTATTATGTGTACATACAACAACACGTCGGCCAGGACTAGGTTGGCGAGACACAATGAATCAATGATCGATGGTTTTAAGGATTGTACATGTGCGAAGTGGAACAAATCGTCGGTTATATGCTGTTCCAGTCCAGACCCATATATACACATTTATCTATATACGTAGATCTGATCAGTACACCAGTCAAATCTATCTCCCTTAATTATTACCCACATTCAATTATTCAATTCTTCTAACAAAAATAAACAAATAGAGAAATAATCCAATAGCGTACGCTAATTATCTGTATTTGTTTGGAAAAAAAAAAGGGAGTGTCGTGCGAAAATGAAAACAATTAGGCATATATTTAGGTTGATGCTTAGCAATATATGTACAAGTCTGTATATGATATGATTCTTAATAGAGAGAAACAGGGCAGCTTTAGAGTATTAAAACCAGGCCGACAAAGGCCTACGACATTTTTTTTAATACCTTTTTCCACATTTTAATACAGCGTAGAGACCATAAAATAACACATGAGAAAGCTAAACACTAAAAAGCCTTTAATCTCTTCTGGGCATGGGATTGTCACAGCTTCATGCCTAGGCTTAGGTTCCTCGTAAAACAGAGTATGGTACATTAATTGCTTGGCCACGTGGCGTGGGGTCCATAACATTGACACCAATATTTGATCATCAACCGCTAATAGACAACTAAGGTAATTACAAAAATTATGATTTAAAAAAAAGTATCATTACATAAGTAAGATATCATTCAGCTCACCAAAACATATGTTTTCGGTTTACCATATAGTATCACATATTAAATTAGTTGGATATCCATACAACTCCTCTTATTGTGTGATGTGTTCTGGATTTGAACTAATAAAAAACAAATTATGTGCAAAACTAAAGAGGGAAAATGTTACAACGGTTCTATTTTCTTATAGTACGTATAGTAGATAAAATTTCGCGGTAATTAGCGGGAAAATTTAAAAGAGAGATATATTAAATATGTTGGGATTTGAGTACGGACACACCGGAAGAACCGGTGTCCTAGTTGAACGCACAGCTCATTTACGGAAGTACCGTACTCATATAAAGGACACCTGTCGAGTGCCGACAGATCTCTAAACCAAACAAATACTTACAGTTACCGGAAAAAAAAAAGGAAAATTTAGTTACTCTTCAACGTCGTCCACGTGGCTACGTGGCAGACGCAGAGAGGGAGTACGGCAAGCGACTGCGACGAAAAACGGTGTCTGCAAAAATAGCGGAGCTGACGTGGACAAGACGGTCCCCACACCAATGGGGGAGAGAGAGAGAGAGGTGCAGTGGCAGTGCAGTTATGTTTTTGAGGTTCGGGCAGGTGTCAGAGTAAGAGGCTCTGGCACGTGACGGACCGACACACACACACCTTGACACGCTGGAGAGGTAAAGTCACTGAGAGAATTTTATTTTTGCTTTAATATTTTTATTAAAAAAACAATAAAAAAAAAGCGGTGAGTGAGAGTCAGTTAGCGGCGGTTAGGGAGGTGGTAAAGGTTGTTAAACGTAGTTAGAGTTGGGAGTTAGAGTTTAACTTAACCATGGTTAAGTTTAATCAAGTTAGGCCAAACAAAATTTTATTTATTTTGGCCACTTCAAACGTTCCCCTTTTTTGCTATAAAAACAAAAGCTCCATTAGAGCTTTTCCTCGACCTCCATTTTCAGTCTCTAGCTCTTCTCATTTTTTTTCTTTTTTATTTATTCAATTTTCAAACCCCCCAAACAAAGATAATTAAAAGAAAAACAGAGTAAAGAGAGGGCTCATCATTGAGCAGCAACAATGGCGGTTTCTCTTAGATCATGTTTCTCTCTATATTCATTACTATTTTTCCTTCTAGTACTGCTAATTGTTACTAGTGTCAAAGCCTCAACTGGGAAAAATGAGGTTGTACAGTCAAGGTAAAATCAAAAGCTAATAGTATATATTTATTTCCGTTTTCCTAACCTACATTTCTTCAAATTTAGCTGCATTTGTATACGTAGTTTGTAATTTGGAGAGTTAAGAGTGTGAATTTTGAATTTGCATTATCAAACTAAGTTTATGTTATATATAAATATATACAGGTCAGTAGAAACAGAGGAGTTGCAGAGTTCCAAGAATTCATCAATGGCGGACGGGTTAGTTTTAATTTTTCTTTTTTTTTTTTTAGGGGAAAACGTACAACAAACAGTCCTTCCCGTTTTATTCAGATCTTCGTTTGCGTTTAACGTTTGATATTTACCGTCCACGTAGCTTAAGGCAGTATCCTGACCGTTAGATAGACAAAGCGTAGGTTTGTCTGTGAATTTGCGCTGACAATCCAGTCCATCAGATCGGATCCGGATAATCCGAATCGTTGATTTCGTTACTCTTGTCTGATCCACTGGTCTTTCTGTTCGGAGTCCACAAGCGAAAATACTCGTTTTTAATTTTTTTTTTTTTTAAAAAAAGGTTTCGCTGAGATTCCCGCTTAATCAAGTTACAGTGCAGTTAATATTGCGAGGTTATTTCGGTCTTTTGAAGTACGTGTCAAACTCAAAAGCACCTTCCATTTCCCGGGGGGGGGGGGGGGGGAAATCCGTCTCTGCACTGACAGGGCGGTGACTGTCTTGACTCTTTGACTGTTTTTTTTTTTTTTTGCAACTATTTAATATATGTTTACGTTAAAACAAAGTTTTACATGTTCACGTTGAAGTGAGATTATTTTCATTTATCTTCAAAAGATTGCTTTTATTTCTTGTTAATATATAGGACTCAATTCTGGTTTGTGGGCTTTTTCATTTTTTTTTTTAAAAATAATAAATCTGTTATTTTTCAGGTCGGGTGATGCTTGGAAAAATGAACATGCTGTAGATAATCCAGATGAAATAGCTTCTATGGTTGATATGTAAGTTTTTTTTTTTTTTTTTTTCCAAATGTTTTTTAGTAAGAGAAGATTGACTTATTTTTAAAATATTATTAATCAGACGATTTACTTCGGTCTTTCATAATATGCATTATTTTTATTGTAATATTATGTGGAGTGGGGACTACGGGGAAAAGGGTCCCATGGCCCAGGCCTGCTGCCCTACACGTTCAATTATACATAATTAGCTCAATTGTTATTAGATTTTCGTCTCTGACTCAAGGGCAAGGCTTTTTCTAAGTATGAAAAGAGCTCTCCATATTTGGGTAGAGTTTGAAATTTTAGTTGCATTGTTCTCCATTTCCCAATGTCGTAGTTTATTAGCCATTAAAGGAGAAGAGCCAAGTCCCAAGCAACCCCAAGAAAATTACCTTGTTTTTCATGATTATTTACTCAAAATCAACCAAATTCTTCTAGTATCACATGGTCCAAATTTTCTGGTTGGGATTTTTTGTCCTTTTTTTTTTTTTCGCTTAAGCGGAAAGTAATTAGCGTTTAGTACTCAGTGGAGTTTAGTTAGCGGATAAAAAGTCTATGTGGAGCATCTGTAGTTTTGTTGCTAAAGTTTACGAAGCACATGGTTCTGTGATAGTACAAATTCTCCAAGACCATTAAGACACCCCCGCATTTCTGCGTCTTTAATGGCAAATCTACGTATATTGTATAATATTTGTTATATTTAATTATATGTATATGATATCGCCCCATGTTCTTGGCCTGAACCAATCCCCTTCCTCTTACAATCTTAGTTGCTATCTTGCTTTAGCCACATGCCCATGTCCCCAGATCCGCTCGTCACGCTTTATAAATTATTTATTCTTGTCATTTTCGTCCATCATCCAAATCTCATTCCCTTTGCTTTTTATACCAATGTTTTTTTTTTTCTCCGTATGTCGCTGTGAGCCTGTGACCCCTTTTATTTGTCCCTGATTTTACTCTAATGAATTAAATACTTGGCCTTTCAAGCAAATTCCCTCCTTTGCACGTTTATATATTTTAAGCATTACAAATATTAGAAAAAGGTTCCTAGTGGATTTACACCATATGTCATATTGGTTACAAATAAAGTCCATATAGCTTTCTATTAAACTGCAAATAGGAAAATCCAATATGGGGATCAATTTTTGGTATTCTGCCTTTCATAATCAGATCTCTTGTATACTGTGAAGTCTTAACATTAAAAAAAAAGTCCTTTTGGTGGGTGAAATACCCATAATCTGATTATGGGAACCAGATTTGAAGACTTGATACCTTTGAATCCAATGTCTTGTGCAATAAATGCAATGTTCCAAATCATCCAGTTTACATGATTATTATCCTATATAACCACAGTCACAGACAAAGCAGTGAGAAATTTTTTTCTGTGCTTTATATAGTTTTATAATTAACCCTCGTAATTTCTCAAACGAGGCCAAAATTCACCCATTAGTACATTTGATTGAAACAGACATTACTCAGTTACTTGATACATTATGCCTTATTATTCCCCCAGCGAAGTGGGGCATGCTACTTAATTTTGTTCTTCAATGACAACAGCCTGTCAAAAAGCATAAAAGCTTCAAAAACCACAAATCACAGATCTGGTTCCATATCACAAAATTTCATTTTCTTTTCCCACTTAAACGGACTCGGTAGCTGGCTCACTGACAAAACTATGTTCTTCAACGAGACCAACATGGCCTCATTAAATGATCCCTTTTCTCCCCTTAAAAAAAAAAAATTACTTACCTCCACCGACACGGCATTGTTCTTGACAAGACTGAATTAATTCTCTACCCCACTTTTTTGCATTTAATACTCTACGTAGGTAAAGCTCTGACAAAAATGGTACGTAGTCAATTCTCCGTAGTGGCCGTAGCCATAGACCGTACCCCATGCTCAACACTTCTACTATTGGTTCAAGTAGCCTATACTTTTATGCATGTGGGACAACATGTTAATTTCAACAATCTTAACAACGCGTCACATGCATACTACATTTTTTTTTGTTAATATTTTCGGTCAATTTGAAAAAATCTAAAGAAAAAGTAACAAATTATGAATTGTCTTAATTTTGACAACGAAGATTATCTAATTATGGGCTCCTTTCTTTTACAAATTTCTCAGGAACATCCGCAATCACACCGAGCGAAGGAACTTGGGATTTTTCTCATGTGGCACAGGGAATCCAATTGATGACTGCTGGCGCTGTGACCCTCGCTGGTACCTACGCCGAAAACGTCTAGCGGATTGCGGCATTGGGTTTGGTCGCAACGCGGTTGGCGGCCGCGACGGGCGGTACTACGTCGTCAGCGACCCCAGCGACGATGATGCGGTCAACCCGAAACCCGGGACACTCCGCCACGCGGTCATCCAAGATAGGCCATTGTGGATTGTGTTCAAGAGGGACATGGTGATCACATTAAAGCAGGAGCTTTTAATGAATAGCTTCAAGACAATTGATGCCCGAGGTGTCAATGTCCACATTGCCTATGGGGCTTGTATAACAATACAATTCGTGACCAATATCATTATCCATGGTCTCCATGTCCATGATTGCAAGTCCACTGGCAATGCCATGGTTCGAAGCTCGCCAAGTCACTATGGATGGAGGACAATGGCCGATGGGGATGGCATCTCTTTATTTGGAGCGAGCCACGTTTGGATTGACCACAACTCTCTTTCTAATTGCGCTGATGGCCTTATAGATGCTATTATGGGCTCGACTGCCATTACCATCTCTAACAACTACTTCACCCACCATAATGAGGTCCGTCGTCTAATATCTCTAATTATTAGTGAGTTAAGTAATCATAACTTTAGATAAATTAAAACAATAAGGTAATAATAAGTTGGTCATTGTGATTGCAAAAACAGGTGATGCTATTGGGTCATAGTGACTCCTACACAAAAGACAAACAAATGCAAGTGACCATCGCTTACAACCATTTTGGTGAGGGTCTTATCCAGAGAATGCCAAGGTAACATATGTCCGAATCAATTTAAGTCCGTTTATCTTTTTACTTCCACTACTATTATTAATGTTTATTATTTTTGAGATGGGGGGTTATACATATATAACTTAATCTGACCAAGTATTGGGACCCATTAAATTGATCTTGCAGATGTAGGCATGGGTATTTCCACGTGGTAAACAATGACTACACACACTGGGAAATGTATGCTATAGGTGGGAGTGCTGACCCCACCATTAACAGTCAAGGCAACAGATATTTGGCCCCTGTCAACCCTTTTGCCAAGGAGGTACATACTGCACCAAACTATATATATATACACACACACATGTGTCAATATTTCATACAAAATGATGAACCAATTAGATTATGGAAATTTGACAATTATAATTTAATTGGTTTGACCAGGTGACAAAGAGAGTTGATACAGCTGATAGCGCTTGGAAGAGTTGGAATTGGAGGTCAGAGGGAGACCTCATGTTGAATGGAGCTTATTTCACATCATCAGGAGCTGGAGCTGCAGCCAGCTATGCCAGAGCCTCTAGTTTAGGGGCCAAGTCCTCTTCCATGGTTGGCTCCCTTACTTCTGGTGCAGGTGTCCTTAACTGCCGCAGGGGCTACCAATGTTAATTTCAGTTTCGTAAAAAGAAAAAACATATAAGAAAAAAGAGAAAATATTTTTTTTTAAAAAAAGGAAGGAAGAAAAATAGTATTTCATTTTTTTCTTTCTCCACTATTGTTATAGCATTATGATGAGTGAGTTTGCAGCCATTACTCCGTTTACTACAAGCCTATTTTGTATTTCACCCAGCAGTCAAATTTAAATATTTGACGAAGTGTAAATTTATTTTTTTTACTTCAAAATGTAGTGACATCACATTGGTATCTATTAATCCACTTATTAAGGCACAGTGCCGCTGTTAGGCCTGCTTCAAGTGCTCAATCTACGTTTTCACTTCTTTTCTCTGTTTATTCAATTTGGTTTAATGGCTTTGCTCAATTTGGAGTACTAACTGACGGTATCAAGTTGTGTATTTTTTTTTTATTATTATCTTGTGCTTTTCACTGATCTTGCCCCGTTTTACTTTGTATCAATCATATCGCGTTATTATGGCAAATAATATGATGCGTTGAGCTTGCCCCTAATTCTTGGCCTTCATTAATATTAGGACGATGACAATGTCACAGTACTGTTTGCATGTGAGTTGGTGGACCCTAATGATAACTCGATGCATCAATGATCAGCATTCCCATACTTAAAACGCATTGCTATGTTTTCCCCAAACCAAAGTGTTTCAACCCTCTTTCTATTCATTTACAAAATTGGCCAAAAACTGTCGTTTTTAGCCACGTGGTGCCAGAAGAACCTACAATGTACAATGATACAATCCTTTTGAGATAAAGTCGGCCTATAAATCAAGCTCCCAAGTCGTTAAAAAATACACACACAGATATACCTATATACATACATATATATATATATATATATATATATATATATATATATACACATATATCAGCCGCTATTGGGAGCTCTACTATATGGATCCATTAAGTTTGCAACATTGATTAACATCCTCACCTCACCCCACCCCTTTTTGTATCGCATGACTTGTTCAGCCAAGAGCCTAAGACTGTGAGATTTTTGTCGTTTATCAGTTTAGTGTCGTTTATCGCTTTCTGTCGTTTTTTCCACTTCTGACGCTTTTAATGCTATTGCCTATTTACTAGTCACTCTGCATTTCTCATCTTTATCAATCTGGTCTTCTTTTCTTTTTAGAATAAATAAATAAAAATAAAAATGTCGATTTATACTTTGTTGTCGTTTAAGCTTTTCTGTCGTTTTTCAGGCCACTGTCGTTTACTAGCTTTTCATTTATTGTCGTTTATCAATTTAGTGTCTTTTTACTGTTTTTTCGTTAAAGCTTTTATGAACTTCCCGATGCGCATGTGTCGTTTCAATTTGCTTGTCTTTTACTAGTTTTCGTTAATGATTGTTTTTCAATGCCGTTTTATCAATTCGTCCCTAAATAATAACTTAAATTCTATTTTGTTCCTTGAAGATGTCTTCAAAAGTATTTTAATACTTATTCCTAAATTATATTTTTGTCTCTCCTGCTCATTAACTTCTTACATGAACCATAGGATAAGAAAACCTTGATACGTGGCATATTGAACAAATGAAGGATATTTTGTGACTGGTTCATCAAAGCCGAGACGTGATATGGTCCATCAGAACCGAAGTGAGGGATTGCAAAATTCCCTTACAAATAATTGAGCAATGTTATTCATCTCAATTAGAATATAAAAATACCGTCTAGCCGTTTGTCAAAATTTCAATAGTAAAAAGCAGTTCTCATAGTGACCAACTAAATCAATAGGATCCACTATTTAACATGTTGGTCTTTTTTTTTTTCTTTTTTTTTTTCTTTTTTTTTTGGGATCAATTGTGATGAAGGGCTTTTACCTAACTAAATAGACCCGCTCAAGAAAAAGTACAACGACTGAAAAATAAGGACTAAATAAGTATATTTGAAATTATGTCGAATTTTAATTATCGTGGTGCATCCATAATTTCCTTTTATAAGCAAAAGTATAACGGGTATATCTTTATTATTATCCTGATAAATAAATCTTTATTAGGCATTATTTTAATGTGAAAAAAACAACCTAGAATCACCATATAAATTTCAGAGGATTGAAAAATCAAAGCAAAAAAAAGATTTTTTTTTTTTTAAAAAAAATCTCTTTTCCTAGGTTAGTGAAACAAAAAATCTCTTATTCATTTCCTGGTGTGTTTACAAGATTCATATATCGAATCATTTCATGCTACAATCCTCGAATTGCTGAGTTTGCTGCATTGATTCACACGTACAATACGTTAGAAATAAACTTTTTTTGTGACTCATTGAGTCATAGTTTAGTTGTTTGGGCTTATGTTGTGAGTTGGACTTATTTTGATGTGTGTGTCTAATAACCCATAGTTTAACATCCAAGTTTCTAGAGTATTCTTGTATTTGCTAGAATACTCTTGTATTTTATATAATTAATTAGGCAGTGGAGGTTACATGGAGCATCTAGAATCATCCTTAGAATAGTATAAATAGAGTGCTTCTCCCCCTCATTTTGTATCAAGCAAAAGAGAAATAATTCAAGTAATAATACAAGTTCTTCTCTTCTATCAAAATTCTCTCTAGTTTCTTCCTTAGTCTTTCTAGCTTTTCTAGTATTTCTAGCCTTAAAATTCTCTTATTTCCAATAAAGTGGTATCAGAGTAAGGTTGTGAGTTCTCTTGAAATTCTAAGTATGCTCTGTGGTTGCAGCTTTGACTGATCTTCCACATCAGAAAAGAATTCTTGAGATTGAGAATATTAGCCATTTATTCTAAACATACTACTATTACATATCAAATCGAAGAGCTCGACGAAACGAACACGCTGTCGCAAGAATCAGCCCAATCAGAGTCCGAACGAGTTTGAACGAGTCGTCGGAAATTTGCTGCCACAAACTGAGTCAACTCACTGAGTTGAGCTGAGTCAGAGCCGTTTGACTGAGCTGTCAGAGCCGTTGACTAAGCTATCAGAGCCGTTTGACTGCATCGTTGACTAAGCCGTCAGAGCTGTTGACCACGCCGTTGACCAACTTGTTGACCGGCGTTGACCGTTGACTGAGTGTTGACTTTGACCAAGTCGATATACAAGTCAATCTTAAAGTTTTTCGACGTTCTTGATCTATCTGTATAGTCGAAATTTCTAAAAACTCACTCTGTTAAGAGTTATGGCTACTGGCAGTCTAGCATCTCTTCAAGTTCCACCACTTTAAGGCAGTAACTTTGATAATTGGACTATCAAAATGAAAGTCCTCTCAGAGCACATGATGTTTGGGAAGTAGCAGAGAAAGGCTACGAAGAGCCAAGAGATGAGGCAACACCATCTTCAACACAGAAGGATAGTATAAACGATTCAAGAAATAGAGACAAAAAAGCTCTCTTCCTCATCTACCAGGCCTTAGATGACGACGGGTTTGAGAAAATCTCAAGTGAAACCTCCGCTAAGGAAGCATGAGAGAAATTTCAAATTTCATACAAGAGAGAAGAAAAGGTCAAAAAGGTTCACCTTTAAACTCTAAGAGGAGAGTTTGATTTATTACATATGATAGAGACTGAGTCAGTTTCTGACTACTTTCCTAGAGTTCTAACTATTTCCAATCAAATGAAGAGAAATTGTGAGAAACTAGAAAATGTTACGATCATGGAAAAGATTCTTCGATTGTTAGATCCAAAATTCGAGAATATTGTCACTGTCATTGAAGAAACCAAAGACTTAGGAGCCATGACGATAGAATAACTCTTGAGTTCCTAGCAAGCCCACAAAGAAAAGAAAAAGGAGATGCAAAATTTTAATGAGCAGCTCCTTAAGACTCAACTCCAAGAGAAAGAAGAAGATTCTGGCAATGGAAGAGGACGTGGCCAAGGAAGAGGTCGTGGACGTGGAAGAGGAGAAAGAGGATGCTTCAACAACAATTATGAAAATGAAGATAGACGAGAAAGTTTGACAAGAGGTCGTGGAAGAGGTAACCCACGACGTTGGCATGATAAGTCCCAAATCAAGTATCACAACTGTCAGAGATATGGTCATTATGCTTCCGAATGTAGAGCTCCAAAGAAGGTGCAAGAAAGAACCAACTATGCCGAAGATAAAAGACAAGAGGAAGATGTGTTGTTGTTAGCATGCAAGGAGACCAATGGGTACCAAGAAAATATATGGTATCTTGACAGCAGAGTAAGCAATCATATGTGTAGAAGAAAAGATATGTTCGTAGAGCTTGACAAGTCGGTGACTGGGAATGTTTCATTTGGAGATGATTCCAAGATAGCAGTAAAGGGAAAAAGTAAAATTCTCATACGGTTGAAAAATAGAGAATATCAGTTTATTCCAAACGTTTACTATGTGCCTAACATGAAGAGTAATATCTTGAGTCTTGGCCAACTCTTAGAGAAAGGCTATGATATTGACATGAAAGAAAATAGTCTTTCTTTAAGAGATAATAGAAACAAGTTAATCACTAAAATATCAATGACAAGAAATATAATGTTCTTGTTACACAATCAAAATAACGTAGCAAAATGTCTAAAGGCTTGCTACAAAGATTCATCATGGCTTTGGCACCTAAGGTTTGGACATCTCAATTTTGGTGGCCTAGAATTACTA